>CAMPSB010000501.1:0-15166 GCA_946959425.1 Argyrosomus regius | reverse complement strand
AGAGATTGTAAACCCCTTTCAGGATTTTACATCTAGGTATAATCTCCTCTCTACTTAGGGGGTTATAAACAGTGGGGTCGTAACAGCAGAGTTGACCAGACCATCCTTTTGGGCATTCCAGCAGTACACAGTTCAGGCTACAGACTAACTACAGAAAGTACAAGATCAAACTATATAAGAGTGTAAGATTTTCTAGATGTTACTACAAAGAATGCAAAATTCCATCACACTCCAAATGAGCTGAACCTGTCAGGAAGCACTTATACACCACGCCACGGTACACCACCAACCGCTCCACGTTTCAAACAGATATTCCCCACTCAGTGACACACCCGCTGAGAGGCCAACTCTGGTGATTGGCAGCTCCATTTTACGAAACGTGAAGTTAGCGACACCGGGGGCCATAGTTAAATGCATCCCGGGGGCCAGAGCGGGCGACATCGAATCTAATTTAAAACTGCTGGCTAAGGATAAACGTAAATACAGTAAGATTGTTATTCACGTCGGCGGTAATGACACCTGGTTACGCCAATCGGAGGTCACTAAAATTAATGTTTCATCGGTGTGTGCATACGCCAAAACGATGTCGGACTCCGTAGTTTTCTCTGGACCCCTACCCAATGTGACCAGTGATGACATGTATAGCCGCATGTCGTCATTCCACCGCTGGCTGTCGAGGTGGTGTCCAGCAAACGATGTGGGCTTCATAGACAATTGGACACCTTTCTGGGGAAAACCTGGTCTGATTAGGAGAGACGGCATCCATCCCACTTTGGATGGAGCAGCTCTCATATCTAGAAACATGGCCAAGTTTATTAGTCGACCAAAACCGTGACAACCCAGAGTTGAGACCAGGAAGCAGAGCTGCAGTCTTACACACTTCTCTGCGCCTCCATTAGAGCAGCCACCCACCCAATCCTTTAGTATAGAGACTGTCTGTCCCCCGTCCACCTACATTATTTAAAGATAAAACAAACAGAGGAGGAGCTCATCATAAAAACCTAATAAAAATTAAAACAACATCCCCAGCAGTCCAAAATAAGATAATTAAATGTGGACTCTTGAATATCAGGTCTTTGTCCTCTAAAGCTGTTTTAGTCAATGAATTAATATCTGATTATGATATTGATCTATTTTGTCTTACTGAAACCTGGCTGCAGGAGGATGAATATGTTAGTTTAAATGAATCCACTCCTCCCAGTCATTGTAATACTCATATTCCTCGAAGTACTGGTCGAGGTGGTGGAGTTGGAGCCATATTTGACTCAAGTCTATTAATAAATCCTAAACCTAAACTAAATTATAATTCATTTGAAAGTCTTGTTCTTAGCCTTGCTCACCCAACCTGGAAAACATTACAGCCAATTCTATTTGTTATAGTATATCGTGCTCCTGGTCCTTACTCTGAATTTTTATCTGAATTTGCAGAATTTGCATCAGGCTTGATCCTTAAAACAGATAAAGTAATTATTGTAGGTGATTTTAATATTCATGTGGACAACCACAATGATAGTCTTAGTACTGCGTTTATCTCTTTGTTAGATTCAATTGGCTTCTGTCAGAGTGTAAATAAACCGACCCATTGTCTGAACCACACTCTTGATCTTGTTCTCTCATATGGCATTGAAATTGATCATCTAATAGTCTTTCCACAGAATCCTCTTCTGTCAGACCATTTTTTAATAACCTTTGAGTTCATATTACTGGACTATAAGCCTTTCTGCAGAAACTCCTACAGCAGATGTTTATCTGATAGTGCTGTAGTCAAATTTAAGGAAGTGATTCCCTCAGTATTGAATTCAATGACTTGTCTCAATGTAGCAGAGGACTTGTCTGCTTCCTTTAGCCCCTCACAAATAGATCATCTTGTTGATAGTACTACAGCCTCATTACGAACAACTCTAGACTCTATTGCACCTCTGAAAAAGAAGATAATTAAACAAAGGAGGTTAGCACCATGGTATAGCCAGCAGACTCGCAACTTAAAGCAAGAGGCACGTAAATCTGAACACAAATGGCGTGCCACTAAACTGGAAGAATCTCGTTTAGCCTGGCAAGATAATCTTAAAACATACAGGAAGGCTCTCCGTAGTGCCAGAGCAGCCTACTACTCTTCATTAATAGAGGAAAATAAGAACAACCCCAGGTTTCTCTTCAGCACTGTAGCCAGGCTAACAGAGAGCCACAGCTCTATTGAGCCATCCATTCCTTTAGGTCTAAGTAGCAATGACTTCATGAGCTTCTTTATTGATAAAATTATAACTATTAGAGACAAAATTCATCACCTCTTGCCCTCAACAGGCACTGATCTGCATTCTGATACAGCAAGTTTGGAAACAGCTGTAAAACCTGATATATATTTAGACTGTTTTTCTCCAATCGACCTTCATCAAATAACTTCAATAATTTCTTCATCTAAGTCGTCAACCTGTCTCTTAGATCCCATCCCAACCAGGCTGGTCAAGGATGTTTTACCTCTAGTTAGCCCTTCTTTATTGGATATGATTAATCTGTCTTTATTATCAGGATATGTACCACAGTCCTTTAAAGTAGCTGTAATTAAACCTCTTCTTAAAAAGCCCACTCTAGATCCAGAGGTTTTAGCCAATTACAGACCGATATCAAACCTTCCCTTTCTCTCTAAGATACTTGAGAAAGCTGTAGCCAATCAGCTGTGCGACTTTCTCCATAAGAACAGTTTATATGAGGATTTTCAGTCAGGATTTAGAGTGCATCATAGCACAGAGACCGCACTAGTCAAAGTTACAAACGACCTCCTAATGGCATCAGACAAAGGACTCATCTCTGTACTTGTCCTGTTAGATCTTAGTGCCGCATTTGACACCATTGACCATCAAATTCTTTTACAGAGACTGGAACATCAAATTGGCATCAAAGGAACCGCCCTAAGCTGGTTTAAGTCTTATTTTTTAGATCGTTCTCAGTTTGTTCTTGTCAATGATGAATCCTCCATGCATACCAAAGTTTGTCATGGAGTCCCACAAGGTTCTGTACTCGGACCACTTCTATTCAGTTTATATATGCTTCCTCTAGGGAACATTATTAGGAATCACTCCGTTAATTTTCATTGTTATGCCGACGACACCCAATTATATTTATGAAACCAATCAATTAACTAAACTCCAAGCATGCCTTAAAGATATAAAAAGCTGGATGACCTTCAATTTTCTGATGTTAAATTCAGACAAAACTGAAGTTCTTGTAATTGGACCCAAAAACATCAGAGACTCTCTCTCTAGAGACTTAGTTACCTTAGATGGGATCACCCTGGCCTCCAGCTCCACCGTAAAGAATCTTGGAGTTGTTTTTGATCAGGATTTGTCCTTTAATGTCCACATAAAACAAATTTCAAGGACTGCATTCTTCCATTTACGTAACATTGCCAAAATCAGACGCATTGTATCTCAAGCAGATGCAGAAAAACTAGTCCACGCATTTGTTACTTCTAGGCTGGACTATTGTAACTCATTGTTATCAGGCTGCTCCAATAAGTCTCTTAGGACTTTGCAGCTAATTCAGAATGCTGCTGCACGTGTTCTGACAGGAACCAAGATCAGAGATCACATCTCTCCCATTTTGGCTTCCTTGCATTGGCTACCTGTTAAATCTAGAATAGAATTTAAAATTCTTCTCCTTACATACAAAGCTCTTCATGGTCAGGCACCATCATATCTAAAAGAGCTCATAGTACCTTACTACCCCTCTAGAACACTGCGCTCTCAGAATGCTGGGTTCCTTGTAGTTCCTATAGTTTCCAAAAGTAGATTGGGAGCCAGAGCTTTCAGTTATCAAGCTCCTCTTCTGTGGAACAAACTACCATTTTGGGTTCGGGAGGCAGACACGGTAAACTTAAGACTTTCCTTTTTGATAGAGCTTATAGTTAGGGCTGGCTCAGGTCATCCCTTAGTTATGCTGCTATAGGACTATACTGCCGGGGGACTCCTCCTTTCAGGGTTATGCCTAGCCAGGCATGGTATTGGTTGAAGATGCAGTCACATCTCCCTTTACTGAAAACCCTCTCTCTCTCTCTCTCTCTCTCTCTCTCTCTCTCTCCCTCTCTCTCTCACCATCACCACCACCATCTGTAAACATACATGTCTGTCATACATGTACATTAATGCATCTTACTAACTAAACTTCTTCCCCGGAGTTTCTGTGCTCTTTCGTCCAGCAGGTTCTCGTGGATCGTGACTGCTGCTGTGGTCCTGCATGACGTCCACTACATATATTATTACTGTCATTAATGTTACCAGATCTCCATTACAGTTTATAGTAACTTAGTTAATGATTTGCTGCTGCTGTGCATCTGTGTCTCTCTATCTCTATCACAGGTTCCACTGCTACTGTAATCATTTTATCATTCATTGTAATCCATTGTCATTTTTCATTGTAATTATACAAAATGTTTCTGTTGACTTGTTGACTGTACACGTGACATCTATTGCACGTCTGTCCGTCCTGGGAGAGGGATCCCTCCTCTGTGGCTCTTCCTGAGGTTTCTTCCACTTTTTTCCCTGTTAAAAGGGTTTTTTGTGGGCAAGTTTTTCCTCACTCGAACCGAGGGTCTAAGGACAGAGGGTGTCACTCCCTGTACAGATTGTGAAGCCCTCCGAGGCAAAATGTATTTTGCGACTTTGGGCTATACAAATAAAATTTGATTGATTGATTGACTTATATCATATGTCCAAGCCAGGTTCTAGAAGTTGGAGGCCCTAAGTTATTTCTAAAGATACTTCCAGTCTATTAGTAGCAAATAACATGCTTCCTGGATAACATGATTTTACACATCTCAGGGATCTCCTCGTTCAAGGTTCAGGTGTCCATCTGCTTTGGTGGTCAAATGAGGTCAAAAGAGCAACTGGTCTGGGAAGGCTTCAATCAAGGTCACCTATTCATTGAATTACAGGGTATGACCAGGAGATGGCGCCTCTCACAGATTTCTTTACAGTTGTTCTACCTGGAGATGACGTAGCTTACACACCTTTTGTTTGCACTTAATGGGCTTTTTGGTCTCCCAGTGTCACACAAATCACAGAGCGGAAAATGCAGCTGGTTTGACTACTGTATACTATACAGTAGCCTTGTGATTTGAAAATGTATTGTAATGTAATTTAAATGTCTGTTTATCCGGCTGCAGCGGTGCCTCCATTTAAAGAGGCAGAATAACAACAGTAATAATACCTCCTGTTGAATATTTGATCACAGTTTGATCGTTTTGAATGATTAACAGCCTTTTGGAAGATTTTTGTTGTGCAAAACACTGATCTACTTTTGAGATTATACAGTACTGTAGATCATACATTACAGACGCGATCTGAATAAAAATAACCCACGAAACTGCCAGTAAAAACACAGTAAAGACGTCATCCTCCAGGTATTCGTGACTTTTCCTAAATATATGTGTTTGATTGTTTCGGAAGCTTACAACTTATTAAAATGAAACATACTTGATTTCTTTCATACTTAATTCACCATTAATTCTTCCTCTTCAAACGGAGGAAAAAAGGACAGAATAGCCTAGATGTCGTTGATTTAGTAAACAGTGACATGTTAGATATAAACACCATAAATACTCACCTCCTTTATAATGACTACTGAATAATAACATAACCTAATACTAATAACCTAATAACCAATCGCTGGTCTCGGCGGGTGTAGGTTACATTATGTGTCGTCAATTTTGGACAAGAAGGGCGTTTGCATTTTTTTCTTTGTAATTTTTTTTTTTTTTTTTTTTTGATTTGAGTGTGTTCATGAACATTTACGCTTCATAAACAAATTGAAGCGTGAATGAAACTCCATGAAGCAACATCTTTTTTTCTGAATTTCCATTTAGAGACGCAGAATAACAACAGTAATAATACCTCCTGCTGAATATTTGATCACAGTTTGATCGTTGTGAATCGCCATTTAAAGAGGGAGAATTCCAGGTGATTAACAGCCTTTTGGAAGATTTTTACAGTTGTGCAGGTATTCAGTTACATTCTTTAGGCCAGGTAAGCCCGTACAAACACCTCAGTAGCATTCTCATTGCTCAACCATTTGTTTGCACTTAATGGGCTTTTTGGCTTCCCAGTGTCACGCTAATCACAGAGCCGAATACACACGCGTCTGAACCCAGCCCGCTGCGTCTCGGGGTCAGCCTTTCGGGGACAGCTGCATTTTCGGCTCTGTGATATATATTAGTATTATTATTGTAATAATAATAATACTTTTTTTTGCGTGTTTAATTTCCGTGCGTAAAACTTCTTGCTTCATGGAGTTTCATTTATCGTCCTGTTTATGAACACACTCAAATCACACGGTGGGTAATCAAACCAGCCCATTAAGTGCAAACAAAAGGTTGAGCAATGAGAATGCTAATAAGGTGTTTGTAGGGTTTACCTGGCCCAAAGCCTGCACTGCATAACTGCACAACAACAAAAAAAGGCTGTTAATCACCTGGAATTCTTCCTCTTTAAATGGCGATTCACAACGATCAAACTGTGATCAAATATTCAACAGGAGGTATTATTACTGTTGTTATTCTGCATCTTTAAATGGAAATTCAGAAAAAAAGGTGTTGCTTCATGGAGTTTCATTTACGCTTCAATTTGTTTATATTATATTTAATATATTTTATAAATATTTATATTTATTATTTAGCCTATGGGATGAACAAAACATTAATTATTAATGATTAATGTATAGTTTAATGTAAACTAATTGATTAAACACAATTACAAAATAACACTAGAACGACCGCTTGGGTTGTTTTAATAACTTCATTAAAACTCCAGGTCTCTCAGTCCGTGACTTTTCCTAAATATGTGTTTGATGGTTTCGTAAGCTTACAACTTATTAAAATGAAACATACTTGATTTCTTTCATACTTGATTCACCCGTAATTCTTCCTCTTTAAACGGCGAGTTTCATTTACGGTTTAATTTATTTGATGCGGGATTTAGCCTATGGGATGGACAAAAATGAAAACACAGTCAATGAGTCGCCCCCGTTCACGAACACACTCAAATCAAATGAAATCAAATTTTGTCCTTACAGAATTACTGAAGCGTCTCTTCTCTCGCGCTCGCTCTCTCTCTCTCTCTCTCGCTCGCTCCTGATCTGCATGTAGTGAAAGCCACAGCTGGCAATCAATATCCATCATACATACCATCAATATGACCACTATGGTGTTCAGAGGAATACATATTTCATAGTCTTCAGAAAGCATCAAATAGATATAGCCCTTAAAAAAAAGTTACAAAAAAAAAAAAAACGGTCCATCAGACGTTACGGGGCTGTCAGACCTGTGTGTCAGACTGTGTCAGACCTGCCGTTACGAGCGGAGTTTTTAATTTTTAATTTTTTATTACCAGTTTATTTGGAAGGGGAGGGGGTCATGTTGGACATGGAGCTGCAGATACGAGTGGCTGCAGCGGTGCCTCAGTGTTATCTTATTAGAGCTTTTTTTTTTCCATCAACCGATCCGCGGACCACTTGGTGCCGGTCTGTGGGGAGCGATCTGAACGGATCACGGACCAACAATGATCCGTTGCACCACTAGCCACATCCGGCTTACCCGCTCACCCCAGCCCAGCGTATGTGTTATGTGTTTTTATACAGTCTGAGAGCAGAACATTAAATCACTGCTCCTCCCCGTGGACAAATGAGGCATTGCAGCTGGTTTTCACCCAGGCTGCTTAGGGGCGTTTCCAGTCGGGGCCTCACTGACTACGTCATCGCGGGGGATATCATTACCGTCACGGACCAGCGAGGAACTTTTGAGTTGCTACATCTGTATGTAAATGTGGAATTTGTCCATCGTAATTCCAAATTTTGTAGATGACAACCTGGACTTCCTTTACCCACAGGAAGTACCACAATAGAAGCAAGGGCAGCATTAGCAGCTTGGTAAGTTTGCTCTGTAATTTCTTGATTTTTGTCAGATACAAAGTGTTGATACCTGACTGCTTTTGTGTGTAACATATCAGTATCACCATAGGTGTTGTTTTTTCATGCACTTTTGATGGTTTCATAAAGTTGATTTATATCACATGGTCAGCACATGGTCGGTAAAATGACATATATGTAAATGTGGAATTTGTCCATCGTAATTCCAAATTTTGTAGGTGATAATTTTTGCGGCTAGAAACGCTCCACTTTCGTCTCTGTGCTTCATGCAACATGTGTTTGTTAGTGTTTACCCACTGCCGCTACCTTTTAATGTGTTAAAGTGTCGCTACCAGGCCATGGTAGTTTACGAGCTGACGCTAACGCTGTAGATCAGAATTGGGAAACATGTGGATGCTAATATGTAGATTAGCATTTGGAAAAACTTTGTTTAAAACCATATGCTTATTTATTTCATGGCTCTCTGCAGGTCAAACATATGACATCTGGCTTCAGGCAAGATGGTGAGTAGATATTCATGGCATGTTTGTGTGTCTGTGTGTGTAAAAAAAATGCAGCTCCTTAATTTTGCTCCCATTCCTATTGCACACAGCCGCATAAACTGTGCGCTCTGTGCTACTGCACATATAGCAACCTGAAGCAGCACTTGAATGTCAGTCACACCATCCCCAAATACGGAGGAGTTCGCCCTCCTCATGAAATATGGCAATGCAAGGTAGGAGTTGCCTTTCTAATTTTTTTAGTATCTCTTGTGCAGCATAAATAAAATTGAATATGCTTGAATGTGAAATGGTCAAAATGCACTCCATTCATCTAATAGCATCCATTGGGTGGCTCTTTTCCTACAACAGAACCAGGGCACCTTTGGATTGCAGCATCTGTGATAAGAAGGAGTTTGTCCACCTGGACAAGCACTTACTTCACACCCACTTGATCACATCCAGCAAGGCAAGCGCGTCCAGCTAATCGATGTGCATGACACGCAAAATCTTTTGGTTGACGGCAATACTAAAATCTTTCTCTAATTTCAACAGGAAAGGGAGGAGTCAGACCCGTACCCGCCGCTAGTCTCAAACCTGGGAATGTCCATGGATTCAGGTATGGCTGGCTTTTTCTTTTCTTTTTTAATTTTCTTTTCTTTTCTTTATTTATTCTCTCTTTTTTTCCTGTGTTTGCAATTGCGTCCATCTACAACTGACTGTTCTCGACTAACAGACGGCAAGGCCCCGTTGGACACCCCTCCCCCACTATCAGCGCCTCTCAGGTAGCATCCCCCAGCCCTTCACCTAATGTGCAGAGCCAGACATTAGGTGGGGACATGCAAGGCTCAGACACTGGTGTAGTTGATGCAGCGCTAAAGGAACGCCTCATTGCTCCCTCTCCTCAGGTAGTTATCAGGTTGTCTGGTGTGGATGTCAAATGTATTCTTGATACAGGGTCCATGGTTTCCACCATCTCAGAGAGCTTCTTCAAACAGAACTTCCAGGGTAAGTTAAAGTCCTGTCACTGGTTAGAGCTCAGAGCTGCTAATGGGTTGGAAATCCCCTATCTGGGTTATTTAGAACCAGATGTCGAGGTGCTTGGCTGTGTGATCCCCAGACGTGGTGTGTTGGTCGTTAAAGACCCACCTGAGCGAGTAACCCCCCCTGAAGTTCCAGGCATCTTAGGCATGAACATTATCCAGGCATGTTATCAGGAGCTCATCCGCCAGTGCGGCCCTCAGCTGTTTGACCTCTCTGCGGTGGTGGAGCCATCCGGGCCCTGGCTGCCAGCCTTTCAGTTCTGTCGGCAGGCAGAGGTTCAGCCCTCTCCTGTTTAGCTAAGTTGAGAGGTAGAAAGCGGGTTAGTATACCTGGAGGCGCCACTAAGATTGCAGCTGCCACTTGTTCTGTGCTTGGCACCTCCAGGTCCATTTTGGTAGAGCCCTTGAGTTCGGGGTATGAGCTGCCAGCTGGCCTGTTGGTGTCTTCAGCCTTGGTACCTGTTGTCCGAGGCACCACCTACATCCCAGTAGTTAATGTGGGAGAGTCTGCAGTTACTCTTAAACCCCGCCGCTTATAGGCCGGTTGTCATCAGTAGAGGTGGTGAGTCTCCCTCCAGGGCTCCGTGAAGTACAGGGTGAGGAAGAGCATGTGACTGCAACTATTAGATCTCAGACTGCAGGGGTCAGCTCAGTTCAGAAGGAGATCAGGGATCTTGACCTATCTGTACTCCCTGAGGCAGAGCAGTGCAAGGTTAGAGCATTGTTATTGAAATATGAGTCAGTGTTTTCTGCATTTGAAGGTGACTCTTGTTGTTGTACCACACTCATATCACATGACATCCCCCTTCTAGACAATACACCTGTGCGGCAGCAGTATAGACGTATCCCTCCTTCTGAGTACGAGGCAGTAAAGTCACATATACATCAGCTGCTAGACACCCAGGTAATTAGAGAGAGTAGTAGTCCCTATGCCTCACCCATTGTCCTGGTGAAGAAAAAGGATGGCAGCCTGCGACTCTGTGTCGATTATCGGCAGCTTAACAAGAAAACAAGAAAGGATGCCTTTCCCCTTCCCCGCATCGAGGAGTCCCTCGATGTTTGGGGCCAGGTGGTTTTCCACAGTGGATCTCGCAAGTGGGTACAATCAGGTGCCTGTGGCAGAAAAAGACAAGTTAAAGACTGCATTTTGCACACCATTTGGTTTGTTTGAATTTAATCGTATGCCATTTGGATTGTGTAATTCGCCTGGGACATTCCAACGCCTCATGGAGCGAATGTTCGGTGCGCAGCACTGCCAGTCTCTTCTGTTGTACCTGGATGATATAATTGTCTTTTCTTTGGCTGTAGAGGAGCATTTCAGCCGAATGGATGTTGTGTTGAGCCGCCTGGAGCAGGAGGGACTCAAAGTGAAACTGGAGAAGTGCAGGTTCTTCCAGAAGGAGGTGCAGTACCTGGGCCACGTCATCTCTCAAGAGGGTGTATCTACAGATCCCAGCAAGGTCTCTGCGGTGGCTGATTGGCCACGCCCCACCACTGTCACAGAGTTGAGGTCGTTCCTTGGGTTTGCAAGCTACTATTGACGGTTCGTTGAAGGCTTCGCCAAGCTGGCTGCCCCACTGTACAGACAGGCTGCTGAGTTGGCCGGGAGGAAGACACAGAGAGGACGGAGCACACCGGGTGGGGACGCATGGCCGCCGGACTGTGAGAGGAGCTTCACTGAGTTAAAGGCTCGCCTCGTAAGTGCGCCAACACTGGCATTTGCTAACTTCTCCCTGCCTTTCATTTTAGAAGTTGACGCCAGCCACAGTGGATTGGGAGCTGTTCTGTCCCAGGAGCAGGAGGGTAAAGTGAGGCCAGTTGCCTATGCCAGCCGTAGCCTGCACCCAGCGGAGAAGAACTATAGCTCCATGAAACTGGAGTTCCTCGCCATGAAATGGGCGATGGTTGGGAAGTTCAGGGAGTATTTGTGGGGTCACCAGTGTGTTGTGTGGACTGACAATAACCCCCCTGAGCCATCTGGAGACGGCCAAGCTGGGCGCCACGGAGTAGCCTTGGGTAGCTGAGCTATCAGCATTTGACTATAGTGTCTGGTATCGGCCCGCCCGCATCAACAAGAATGCTGAGGCCCTTTCTAGACAGCCAGCTACTGGGGTCCAGATTCTGGAGCAGAGGCTGCCTGGCACCGCTGTACCACCAGGTATTCAGGGGGCTGCAGGAGAGCATCAGCAGATGGCTGTGCAGGCAGCTGTTATTGCCCTTCCATCACGGTCTCCCGCTGATCTTCAAGCACTCCAGGAGGGCGACGCAGCTATTGGGGCCTTCCGCCATTTCTGGCTCGACCCCCGGATGCCTAGTCGGGCAGAAAAGGAGCATTTAAGCCCTCAGGTGCGTTGCCTGATACAGCAGTGGGACCGTATTCTGTAGAGAGATAACTTGCTGTATCGCCGGCTCCTCCGCTCTGATGGTGGGGAAGAGGTCCTCCAACTTCTCCTGCCTGAGTGTCTGAAAGAAGAGGTTCTTCACCAGCTTCATCAGAACCATGGGCACCAGGGCATCGGGCGGACCTCAGAGCTGGTGAGGCAACGGTGTTACTGGCCACAGATGGATCGAGACATCAGGGACTGGTGTAAACAGTGTGAGCGCTGTATCCTGGCAAAGCACACACAGCCCCAGGCCCGGGCTCCCATGGGTCATTTACTAGCCGCAGAGCCTAACCAGGTCCTCGCCATCAACTTCACTCTGCTGGAACCAGCCCAGGACGGGAAAGAATTCATCATGGTGATGACAGATGTGTTTTCAAAGTTCACCCAAGCGGTGCCAACCAAATACCAGAAGGCTTCTACTGTGGCTGAGGTATTGGTGAGAGAGTGGTTTTATCGCTATGGTGTCCCAGCGCGCCTCCACTCTGATCAGGGGAGAAGCTTTGAAGGTGCCTTGGTTCAGCAACTGTGTGCACTGTATGGGGTGCAGAAGACCCGGACCACCCCTTACCACCCGCAAGGCAATGGACAGTGCGAGCGATTTAATCGAACACTGCATAACCTGCTGCGCACTCTTCCATCTGACCAGAAACGCCACTGGCCCGAACACCTTCCCCAGTTGGTGTTTAATTATAACGCCACCCCACATCAGTCAACGGGTGAGTCCCCACACTTCCTCATGTTTGGGCAAGAGCCCCACTTACCTGTTGATTTCTTGTTGGGTCATCTTCCTGAGCTGTCAGCAGGGAAGGTGTGTGACTGGGTGGCAGAGCATCAACGGCGGCTTCACCTGGCCTTTGACTGTGCCCGGGGCCGGCTGGAGAATGCAGCAAGACGGAGGAAGGAGCGGCATGATCAAGGAGCACTGAGTGAGCCATTGGAAATTGGTCAGAGAGTCTATCTGCAGGACCGTGGCGTTAGAGGGCGCAACAAGATCCAGGATGTGTGGAGCTCAACAACCTATCAAGTGGTGAGAGCGCCAGCGCCAGGTGGTGTGGTCTATTCCATTGCTCCAGTGCATGATTTGTCCCGGGTGCGGAGTGTGCACCGGACAATGTTGAAGCCAGCCTTGACCCTGCCCCCTGAATGTCTTGAAGAGGAGCCACAGGATTTCTCAGAAAGTGTGTCTGAGGTTAGTGAGGATGAAGAAGGACTGTGGGTGGTTCTGAGGGGGCCAGTACAGTGTCCACCCACTGCAGTGCAGCCAAGTCCCCCACCCAGAGAGCATGTAGTTCCACCTCCGGTGGCGAGAGGGGCATCTGTCCCTTCCCCTGGGCCAGAGGGAGCATCCAGCAGTGGCTCAGCTGCTCCCAGGAAGTCTGCCCGGACCACAGCAGGTCAACACTCAAACCCCCACCGTCTTCCAGGGCCTGTAAGGGGTGAGGCAAACAGGGCTACTTCCTCTCAAGTATTGGGTTCTAGTAGTATAGCTGCAGCTATTTTTAGACCTTGGTCTTGATGTTGTTTTTATGTGTAGTCTATCGGTGGGTCACCGATAAAACAAAGGTGGGGAGGAATGTAATGGGGTGGTTATTTAGTGTGTGTATATATATGTATTTCCCTCCCTGTGTCCCCCAGTTTCTTTATGTTGCAGCAGGTCTGGCGATCGCGGCAGGTGTGTCACGTCCCTTACCGGTACCTGTAGTGCAGCCGCGTCATTGGCTGCTAATGCGGACCTGTTCATATAGCTCCCGTTGTGTTCAGTTGCTCTCTCTCCTCTGCCTGAGTGGGTGCTGGCCGGCGTGCAGCTCAGAATTCTGAAAATGTTATAGGGTCCAGTGTTGACAACTTTCTGTCGCAGGTTGGCGTGTAGAGCTGCGATGGTGTGTGTGTGTGTCCTTCCGGTTAGCCGCCGCTGCTGTGGACTCATGGGAAGCAAGTATGTAGACATCATTAAAAACCCACTTTGTGTTTTTGAGTGTTTGGAGGAGGGAAGATGAGTTAAAAAAAACCTTAAAAAAAGAACTGTATTTATTTTTCTTTCTCAAAACAAAATGCAAAATATTTACAAGCAAATAAAGAAGGGTGTGCAAAAATAAAACTCTCAAGAAACCAGACCTATACAGAACTTTAACCAACCAAGCCCCAGTGAGTTTCCAATACTGGAACCAGTAAAACCTCCTGTCTGTCTGCCACACTTCTTAGGAGTCTGTAAAAAATGTCCGTAGAAACAACAGAATAATACTGCAAAATCTCAACATTAAAAAACCGTAAAGGGTATTACAACTAAACATTGTTTTCTTTACAGTGTAATTCAGTAAAACTTCAAACTAAATGTTATTGTAAATTTAACATGAAAATGTTGTTTTTAAAACATAATGTCTTTGTTAAAACATATAACATATTGACATATAAATACTGTATTCCAAAAAACAATACAATGTATATTAAATAACAGTAAAATTGTGTTCAAATTACAATTCAATTCTGCAGACTTCAAACATGGATTTTCCAAAATGCTAGGCCCCCCCCTTTTTTAAGGATATACGTGCTTATTTCTTGTTTTGAATCTTCTCTGAACTACTTCATGTGGCTGGCCATAACTGAAAGCATAGGCTAATCAAATCTTTTTTAATCAAAGGTTTTGTTTTTTTTTTAATCAAGTTGGGGGATAAAGAAAGAAGTGTTATTTTTGTCTGTGAGAACAAAGACTCTGTCCAACGTTTCTTGGGAAGAGAAATCACTACAGAGACATTTTAAGGCCACTAAGCTGCTCTGTACCTACATATTGGGAACTTCTCGTGGATTTATAAACCAGCGACAATCTCAAGGTAAGTAAACAATACTAATTTTGTTGATTCCTGCATGGAAATTTATTTTACAAAGACTAGAGTAGAACTGCTTGTTATTCGGATGATTAGACATTTAGTGCTAGGCCTATGTTTTCTGGAGATCAGACGACTCAGTGTGTCGTACCGTGCGTGGGGCTGTGACGTCACACGCAACGCCTGCCTCTCAGGTCAGGTGCTTGTGCTCCATCACTTCACTTGCTTGCTTGCACGCCTCAGCGCAGCCAGTCAGTGCAAAACTCCTGTCTTTGGTCAGTGACTGTTTGCTCCTCGGAGTGAAACGTTCCTGTCGGTTATCCAACCTAAACACGGTCGTCAAAAGTTAGAAGGTAATCTAGTCCGAAGAACCACCCTCCCTTTCTGTTCATTCAGAGTTTAAGGTAGTTGAAGAGCGGTCGTTTAATATCTTACTGGACGTCAACTTCATGTTACCAGACAGTTGGGTTAGCCAAGCTAGCTAACCAAGTGTACCAGCAGTGCTGAGTTAATATAGCTGAAGC
>CAMPSB010000500.1:5000-27217 GCA_946959425.1 Argyrosomus regius | reverse complement strand
TATTTTTCTCGCTGAGCAAAATGAAAAAAAAAAAAAAAAAAAAGTTTTTCGGTGTAAATGAACTTAAATTAACTTTTTTGATGAAATGTTTCATATTTTTCATCCACGAATAAAAACAAAAATATGACGTGAAACAAAAAGTCTGAGTTAAAAAAATATATATTTTAAATTTGAAATGTTTTAATTAATTAATTAATTGAGTTCATGGAATAATTGTGGAAAGTCAGAATTCTACATTTTTTATTAAAAAAATTGTTCTGAATTTTTAAACTTTTTGGAGAAAAAATGATTTATGGCTAAAAAGACAATTTATTAGTTAGCACTAGCCTTAACGTTAGCATTTAGCATTGCGTTAGCAGCTGCTCACAGTTTCATGTTGCATTCATGTTTCGGCGAGCTGATTGGATGATGTTGAACCAGAGAAAGAAAACAGCTGATGTAACAATGTGTGTTTGTGTCTCAGGTTTTTTATGTTTCTCGTTGAGCAAAAAAAAAATGTTTTCTGGTAAATTAAATTAAAATGAACTTTTTCATCAATGAAGAAAATCTAAAATATGAAACGTATGTAACAAATGTATGGAGGATGATCAGGGCCACATGTGAAAAACCTATTTGAGTTTAAACTGAAGAAAAAAAATGTTTATTTTTTTTTCTGAAAAGTTTAACAAAAACATTTTATGTATTCTCTTGAAATGTATATAATTTGGAATAATTTATTTATTTTTATTTGTTTAGTTTGGACATTTTTTTTTCAAAATTAATTAAATTTAAATTATTTTTTATTATTTTGTTTTCTGACTTTTTATAATTCCCAGTTTTTAGCAGTTTGTGGGAGGAAAATTCATCGACTCATGGAGAGTTCATCAGGAAGCAACAAACTACGATTTAAATAAAGTTGTTTACATTTTAAAAAATCTTTGTTTATTTAAATAAAAACTTTAAAATCGTTTATTGAGTGTGCCTGAAAGAGCACACTATATGTTATTCACCATACTTAATTGAGTGTGCCTGAAAGAGCACACTATATACTATTCCCAATGCTTATTGAGTGTGCCTGAAAGAGCACACTATATGTTATTCACCATACTTAATTGAGTGTGCCTGAAAGAGCACACTATATACTATTCCCAATGCTTATTGAGTGTGCCTGAAAGAGCACACTATATGTTATTCACCATACTTAATTTTATTGAGTGTGCCTGAAAGAGCACACTATATGTTATTGAGTGTGCCTGAAAGAGCACACTATATGTTATTCACCATACTTAATTTTATTATTATTGAGTGTGCCTGAAAGAGCACACTATATACTATTCCTCGGGCTTATTGAGTGTGCCTGAAAGAGCACACTATATACTATCCACCATACTTATTATTCTTATTGAGTGTGCCTGAAAGAGCACACTATATACTATTCCCCATACTTAATTTTATTATTATTATTCTTATATTTCTTCCGTATGTTTTTTCGGTTCGCTTCTCCTCCCAGAGTTTTGGTCGCACATAAACAAAAGTGGTATCAAAACGTGCGGCTCGATCGGGAATGGTGTGCTATGACTTTTCTAAGGGTTTCGGCAAACGGTTTTGCCAAAAATCGCCAAAAACCACGCCAAAAAATGAATGGGTGTGTATTGGTAGAATGTTCGCGAGCTACAGTTGGTGACATCATCGCTAGAGGGCAGAGGGAGAGAGAAATTCGTCGAAAAAATAAATTTGTAAACTGCGCTCAAAGCCGCAAATGTCACACTACAGAAATAATTTATACATAGAAACGTAGGAAAATTTGTGGTGGTCGCAGTGATAACACTGCTGAAGCTGTCGGCTGTATAGTTTTGGCGTCAGACACAAAGATGCGCCAGCAACACCCATCCACAGCCCCATAGACTGCCATGTTAAAAAAGCGGGAAATTTTCTGGAGGAAAGCAGAAGTAACATTTCTTTGAATCGCTCTAAAGGGGACATTTCTTCCTGGTAATCACACAAAACAGGTCTCTAGACGTTCGGGAAGGGCTCAGCATGCTCACAGTAAAGTCGGTTCAGAGATTGGAGCAACGGTTTGGTCAGGAGTCCTTTCTGATCGAGGGGTGGCTTTCAGACGTTTTTCTCTCTCTCAGCACTGTTTAATGTCACACAGCAGCTGCGGTTGACTGCTCTGCTCTGATTGGTGGGCTCCACCTGGCCCCTCTCACAGACACAGACAGGGAGCAGAGGGGGGGAGGGGCTGTTTTCACTGTCTTTATAATATCAATGACTATCAGGGCTACATTTTTAATGTCGGCCATTTTATCCTTCTCTCTCGCAGACACATACACAGACATAGATAGAGAGACACACAGACTTTCAAAATAAGAGTCCCTTCAAAACAAAATATTTTAGAAAACTCTCTCCTCAACAGGCAAAACACACACGCACACACATACACACACACACACAAACATACACACACACACAACAAGACTTTCAAAATAAGAGTTCCTTCAAAATAAAAGACTGTAAAACTTTCTCCTTAACTGCCCCCCACAAGCCTGACTGTGATTAACTTGATTGAACGCTCTGTATAATAACAATGACTGTGAATAATACAGTTTGAATGTCGGCCATTTTATCCTTCTCTCTCAGAGATAAACACAGACAGATAGATGGATAGAGGGAGACACAGACAGACAGACAGACACACACAGACACACAGACACACAGACACACACACTAGACAAAATTCTTTCAAAATAAGAGTCCCTTCAAAATAAAAGACTTTAGAAAACCCTCTAATTAACAGACAAAACACACACACACGCGCATACACACGCTGACAGCTATTTAATGTAGGGCTCGACGGGGCCAGAGTCAGGCACACTCAAAATTTCTTTAGAAATTTTTCTAGTTGAGTGTGCCTGAAAGAGCACACTATATGTTATTCCCGCGCTTATTATTATTATTGAGTGTGCCTGAAAGAGCACACTATATGTTATTCCCCGCCTTATTATTATTATTATTCTTACGCCCTTTTTTTGACGCGCTACTCGTCCCACAGTTTTTGTCACACATACACAAAAAGGTGTCAAATCGACCGGCTCGGCCGGGCGACGCGGGCTATGACTTTTCTAAGGGTTTCGGCAAACGGTTTGCCTAAAAATCGCCAAAAACCACGCCAAAAAATGAATGGGTGTGTATTGGTAGAATGTTCGCGAGCTACAGTTGGTGACATCATCGCTAGAGGGCAGAGGGAGAAAGAAATTCCTCGAAAAAAAATTTGTAAACTGCGCTTGAGGCCGCAAATTTCACTCTACAGAAATAATTTATACATAGAAACGTAGGAAAATTTGTGGTGGTCGCAGTGATAACACTGCTGAAGCTGTCACCTTTATAGTTTTGGCGTCACACGCAAAGATGCGGCAGCAACACCCATCCACAGCCCCATAGACTGCCATGTTAAAAAAGCGGGAAAATTTCTGGAGGAAAGCAGAAGTAACATTTCTTTGAATCGCTGTAAAGGGGACATTTCTTCCTGGTAATCACACAAAACAGGTCTCTAGACGTTCGGGAAGGGCTCAGCATGCTCACAGTAAAGTCGGTTCAGAGATTGGAGCAACGGTTTGGTCAGGAGTCCTTTCTGTTCGAGGGGTGGCTTTCAGACGTTTTTCTCTCTCTCAGCACTGTTTAATCTCACACAGCAGCTGCGGTTGATTGCTCTGCTCTGATTGGTGGGCTCCACCTGGCCCCTCTCACAGACACAGACAGGGAGCAGAGGGGGGAGGGGCTGTTTTCACTGTCTTTATAATATCAATGACTATCAGGGCTACATTTTTAATGTCGGCCATTTTATCCTTCTCTGTCGCAGACACATACACAGACATAGATAGAGAGACACACAGACTTTCAAAATAAGAGTCCCTTCAAAACAAAATATTTTAGAAAACTCTCTCCCTCAACAGGCAAAACACGCACGCACACACACACAAACATACACACACACACACACACACACACACACACAACAAGACTTTCAAAATAAGAGTTCCTTCAAAATAAAAGACTGTAAAACTTTCTCCTTAACTGCCCCCCACAAGCCTGACTGTGATTAACTTGATTGAACTCTCTGTATAATAACAATGACTGTCAATAATACAGTTTGAATGTCGGCCATTTTATCCTTCTCTCTCAGAGATAAACACAGACAGATAGATGGATAGAGGGAGACACAGACAGACAGACAGACAGACACAGACACACAGACACACACACTAGACAAAATTCTTTCAAAATAAGAGTCCCTTCAAAATAAAAGACTTTGGAAAACTCTCTAATTAACAGACAAAACACACACACACGCGCATACACACGCTGACAGCTATTTAATGTAGGGCTCGACGGGGCCAGAGTCAGGCACACTCAAAATTTCTTTAGAAATTTTTCTAGTTGAGTGTGCCTGAAAGAGCACACTATATGTTATTCCCCGCGCTTATTATTATTATTATTCTTACGCCCTTTTTTTGACGCGCTACTCGTCCCACAGTTTTTGTCACACATACACAAAAAGGTGTCAAATCGACCGGCTCGGCCGGGCGACGCTGGCTATGACTTTTCTAAGGGTTTCGGCAAACGGTTTGCCTAAAAATCGCCAAAAACCACGCCAAAAAATGAATGGGTGTGTATTGGTAGAATGTTCGCGAGCTACAGTTGGTGACATCATCGCTAGAGGGCAGAGGGAGAGAGAAATTCGTTGAAAAAAAATTTGTAAACTGCGCTCGAGGCCGCAAATGTCACTCTACAGAAATAATTTATACATAGAAACGTAGGAAAATTTGTGGTGGTCGCAGTGATAACACTGCTGAAGCTGTCGGCTGTATAGTTTTGGTGTCACACGCAAAGATGCGGCAGCAACACCCATCCACAGCCCCATAGACTGCCATGTTAAAAAAGCGGGAAAATTTCTGGAGGAAAGCAGAAGTAACATTTCTTTGAATCGCTGTAAAGGGGACATTTCTTCATGGTAATCACACAAAACAGGTATCTAGACGTTCAGGAAGGGCTCACGATGCTCACAGTAAAGTTGGTTCAGTGATTGGAGCAACGGTTTGGTCAGGAGTCCTTTCTGTTCGAGGGGTGACTTTCAGCATTTTCTCTCTCTCTCTCTGGGCATTTCCAACTGACATTCTAACAGGTGCACCTAACTGCTCTGCTGATTAGGGCCCGGCAGTTGGCCCTGGTTGCTTGGCAACCTCCTAACTGAGGGAGCAGAGGGGGGGAGGGGCTGTTTTCACTCACACAGCTTGTTGTATTAATACTGAATTTGCTGAGCAGTGTCAATAATAATGTATGGGGGCGACGGGGCCAGAGTCAGGCACACTCAAAATTTCTTTAGGAATTTTTCTAGTTATTATTATTATTCTTACGCCCTTTTTTTGACGCGCTACTCCTCCCACAGTTTTTGTCGCACATACACAAAAAAGGTGTCAAATCGACCGCTCGGCCGTGCGACGCAGGCTATGACTTTTCTAAGGGTTTCACCAAACGGTTTTGCCAAAAATCGCCAAAACCACGCCAAAAAAATGAATGGGTGTGTATTGGTAGAATGTTCGCGAGCTACAGTTGGTGACATCATCGCTAGAGGGCAGAGAGAGAGAGAAATTCGTCAAAAAAAAAAATTGTAAACTGCGATTGAGGCCACAAATGTCTCTCTACAGAAATAATTTTATAGCTAGAAATGTAGGAAAATTTGTGGTGGTCGCAGTGATAACACTGCTGAAGCTGTCGGCTTTATAGTTTTGGCGTGAGACACAAAGATGCGGCAGGAACACCAACCCACGGCCGCATCTACGCCCATGTTAACGGGAGAGGAGAAATTTCCAAAAGGAGCAGGGAGCACCTGTTCTTTCTATGACTACCAAGGCCAAGGTTTATACAATTTTCCCCTCAAATATATATGTAAATGATCAGGAAGAGCTCAAGATGCTCACAGTGAAGTCGGTTCAATGATAGGCCAAACGGTTTGGCCACCACACCGTCTTTTCGACGGGCGGTTTCAGCATTTTCTCTCTCTCTCTCTGGGCATTTCCAACTGACATTATAACAGGTGTACCTAACTGCTCTGCTGATTAGGGCCGGCAGTTGGCCCTGGTTGCTTGGCAACCTCAAGCCTGTCTGAGGGAGGAGAGGGGGGAGGGGCTATCTTAATCAATGACTATCAAGGCTACATTTTTAATGTCGGCCATTTTATCCTTCTCTCTCGCAGACACAAACACACACACACACACAAACATACACACACACACACACACACACACAACAAGACTTTCAAAATAAGAGTTCCTTCAAAATAAAAGACTGTAAAACTTTCTCCTTAACTGCCCTCCACAAGCCTGACTGTGATTAACTTGATTGAACTCTCTGTATAATAACAATAACTGTCAATAATACAGTTTGAATGTCGGCCATTTTATCCTTCTCTCTCACAGAGATAAACACAGACAGATAGATGGATAGAGGGAGACACAGACAGACAGACAGACACACACAGACACACAGACACACACACACTAGACAAAATTCTTTCAAAATAAGAGTCCCTTCAAAATAAAAGACTTTGGAAAACCCTCTAATTAACAGACAAAACACACACACGCGCATACACACGCTGACAGCTATTTAATGTAGGGCTCGACGGGGCCAGAGTCAGGCACACTCAAAATTTCTTTAGAAATTTTTCTAGTTATTATTCGTCTTCCGTTTCTTCCGTGTTTTTTTCGGTTCGCTTCTCCTCCCAGAGTTTTGGTCACACATACACAAAAGTGGTATCAAAACGTGCGGCTCCATCGGGAATGGTGTGCTATGACTTTTCTAAGGGTTTCGGCAAACGGTTTTGCCAGAAATCGCCAAAAACCAGGGCAAAAAAATGAATGGGTGTGTATTGGTAGAATGTTCGCGAGCTAGAGTGTGTGATGTCATCGCTAGAGGGCAGAGGGAGAGAGAAATTCGTCGAAAAATAAATTTGTAAAGTGCGATTGAGGACACAAATGTCATTCTACAGAATTAATTTTTTCACTAGAAACGTAGGAAAATTTGTGCTGGTCGCAGTGATAACACTGCTGAAGCTGTCAGCTTTATAGTTTTGGCGTCACGCGCAAAGATGCGGCAGCAACACCCATCCACAGCCCCATAGACTGCCATGTTAAAAAAGCGGGAAAATTTCTGGAGGAGAGCAGAAGTAACCTTTCTTTGAATCGCTCGTAGAGGGCACAATTCTTCATGTTATCACACAAAACAGTAATGTAGACGTTCAGGAAGGGCTCACGATGCTCAAAATGAAGTCGGTTCAATGATAGGCCAAATGGTTTGGTCAGGAGTCCTTTCTGTTCGAGGGGGTGACTTTCAGCATTTTGTCTCTCTCTTGGGCATTTCCAACTGACATTCTAACAGGTGCACCTAACTGCTCTGCTGATTAGGGCCCGGCAGTTGGCCCTGGTTGCTTGGCAACCTCCTGCCTGAGGGAGCAGAGGGGGAGGGGCTGTTTTCACTCACACAGCTTGTTGTATTAATACTGAATTTGCTGAGCAGTGTCAATAATAATGTATGGGGGCGACGGGGCCAGAGTCAGGCACACTCAAAATTTCTTTAGAAATTTTTCTAGTTATTATTATTCTTACGCCCTTTTTTTGACGCGCTACTCGTCCCGCAGTTTTGGTCGCACACACACAAAAAAGGTGTCAAATCGACCGGCTCGGCCGGGCGACGCGGGCTATGACTTTTCTAAGCGTTTCAGCAAACGGTTTTGCCAAAAATCGCCAAAAACCACGCCAAAAAATGAATGGGTGTGTATTGGTAGAATGTTCGCGAGCTACAGTTGGTGACATCATCGCTAGAGGGCAGAGGGAGAGAGAAATTCGTCTAAAAATTAATTTGTAAACTGCTCCCGAGGCCACAAATGTCACTCTACAGAAATAATTTATACATAGAAACGTAGGAAAATTTGTGGTGGTCGCAGTGATAACACTGCTGAAGCTGTCAGCTTAATAGTTTTGGCGTCACACGCAAAGATGCGGCAGCAACACCCATCCACAGCCCCATAGACTGCCATGTTAAAAAAGCGGGAACATTTCTGGAGGAAAGCAGAAGTAACGTTTCTTTGAATCGCTCTAAAGGGGACATTTCTTCCTGGTAATCACACAAAACAGGTATCTAGACGTTCAGGAAGGGCTCAGCATGCTCACAGTAAAGTCGGTTCAGTGATTGGAGCAACGGTTTGGTCAGGAGTCCTTTCTGTTCGAGGGGTGACTTTCAGCATTTTGTCTCTCTCTCTCTGGGCATTTCCAACTGACATTCTAACAGGTGCACCTAACTACTCTGCTGATTAGGGCCCGGCAGTTGGCCCTGGTTGCTTGGCAACCTCCTGCCTGAGGGAGCAGAGGGGGGAGGGGCTGTTTTCACTCACACAGCTTGTTGTATTAATACTGAATTTGCTGAGCAGTGTCAATAATAATGTATGGGGGCGACGGGGCCAGAGTCAGGCACACTCAAAATTTCTTTAGAAATTTTTCTAGTTATTATTATTATTCTTACGCCATTATTTTGGCTCGCTACTCCTCCCGCAGTTTTGGTCGCACATACACAAAAAAGTATCAAAACGTGCGGCTCAGCCGGGAATCGTGCGCTATGACTTTTCTAAGCATTTTGCCAAACGGTTTGCCGATAAATCGCCAAAAACCACACCAAAAAATGAATGGGTGTGTATTGGTAGAATGTTTGCGAGCTACAGTTGGTGACATCATCGCTAGAGGGCAGAGGGAGAGAGAAATTCGTCGAAAAATAAATTTGTAAATTGCGCTCGAGGCCGCAAATGTCCATCTACAGAAATAATTTATACATAGAAACGTAGGAAAATTCCTCTTCTCACTGACATTCGTCTGCTGAAGCTCTCAGATTTATAGTTTTGGCGTGAGATACAAAGATGCGGCAGCAAAACCAACCCACGGCCGCATCTACTCCCATGTTAAAAAGGCTGGAAAATTTCTGAAGGAAAGCAGAAGTAACATTTCTTCCTGGTAACCACACAAAACAGTAATGTAGACGTTCAGGAAGGGCTCAGCATGCTCACAGTAAAGTCGGTTCAGTGATTGGAGCAACGGTTTGATCAGGAGTCCTTTCTGTTCGAGGGGTGACTTTCAGCATTTTGTCTCTCTCTCTGGGCATTTCCAACTGACATTCTAACAGGTGCACCTAACTGCTCTGCTGATTAGGGCCCGGCAGTTGGCCCTGGTTGCTTGGCAACCTCCTGCCTGAGGGAGCAGAGGGGGGGAGGGGCTGTTTTCACTCACACAGCTTGTTGTATTAATACTGAATTTGCTGAGCAGTGTCAATAATAATGTATGGGGGCGACGGGGCCAGAGTCAGGCACACTCAAAATTTCTTTAGAAATTTTTCTAGTTATTATTCGTCTTCCGTTTCTTCCGTGTTTTTTTCGGTTCGCTTCTCCTCCCAGAGTTTTGGTCGCACATACACAAAAGTGGTATCAAAACGTGCGGCTCGATCGGGAATGGTGTGCTATGACTTTTCTAAGGGTTTCGGCAAACGGTTTTGCCAGAAATCGCAAAAAACCACGCCAAAAAATGAATGGGTGTGTATTGGTAGAATGTTCGCGAGCTACAGTTGGTGACATCATCGCTAGAGGGCAGAGGGAGAGAGAAATTCATCTAAAAATTAATTTGTAAACTGCTCCCGAGGCCAGAAATGTCACTCTACAGAAATAATTTATACATAGAAACATAGGAAAATTTGTGGTGGTCGCAGTGATAACACTGCTGAAGCTGTCAGCTTAATAGTTTTGGCGTCACACGCAAAGATGCGGCAGCAACACCCATCCACAGCCCCATAGACTGCCATGTTAAAAAAGCGGGAACATTTCTGGAGGAAAGCAGAAGTAACGTTTCTTTGAATCGCTCTAAAGGGGACATTTCTTCCTGGTAATCACACAAAACAGGTATCTAGACGTTCAGGAAGGGCTCAGCATGCTCACAGTAAAGTCGGTTCAGTGATTGGAGCAACGGTTTGGTCAGGAGTCCTTTTTGTTTGAGGGGTGACTTTCAGCATTTTGTGTCTCTCTCTGGGCATTTCCAACTGACATTCTAACATGTGCACCTAACTGCTCTGCTGATTAGGGCCCGGCAGTTGGCCCTGGTTGCTTGGCAACCTCCTGCCTGAGGGAGCAGAGGGGGGAGGGGCTGTTTTCACTCACACAGCTTGTTGTATTAATACTGAATTTGCTGAGCAGTGTCAATAATAATGTATGGGGGCGACGGGGCCAGAGTCAGGCACACTCAAAATTTCTTTAGAAATTTTTCTAGTTTAACTTTCTTGTTTCTTCATCGAGGACGGTCGAACCTCAGAGGTGACACTTTGGCATGTTAGTCTTCAGTCCCCACAATGGCACATAAACGAACACACACAGATAGCTTATATTCAAAAATCTTTACTTACAAAGAACTGAAAACAAAGTGTGAAAAAAATGGATCCAAAAAAATTGAAATGAAAAAAAAATGAAAAAAAAAATGAAATAATGAAAAAGTTGAAATAATCGATTGCTTTGAAATAGATTACTTATATGGTAATAGATTACTTTTTTAAATCCATTTTTTAACGTTGAATTTTTTGATAAATTCTTTTGGATCCATTTTTTCTTTCAATTTTTTTGGATGCATTTCTTATTTCATTTTTTTCATAAATTTGTTTTCATTCAATTTTCCTCGTTAAATTTTTCTTTCAAATTTTCATAAAAAAATCCTTTCAATTTTTTTATTCTTGTTTAATTTTTTATTTAATTTTTTCATTCCACTTTTTTCCATTCATTTTTTTTTCATTCTCAATTTTTTTTCTATTTTTTATTACATTTTTGTTTTTAATGTGGGTCAATAATGTTGATCTGATTTTAATTGTCTTTGTTAATCTTTGTTAGATTCCACAGATAAAAGGCGACCGTGGCTCAGTGGTAGAGCTGCTCAAAAAAGATTGCCATGGCTGAGGAGCAAGGCACCACACCCCCCCCAACATCTGCTCCCCGGGCGCTGTGAGCTGATGCCCACCGCTCCAGTGAATCTGGCATCTGTCAACTAGAGTGTGTGACCCTGTGCATGTGTGTGTTCCAACAGGTGCCAGCCTGGATGGGTTAAATGCGGAGAAGTAATTTCACGTTCAACGTGATCAATAAAGTTTCTAAGATTAATTCAAAAATTTTAATTAAATAAAAAATTTAATTAGAGAAGTCTTTTCTACGGAGCCCCTAAAGGGACATGGAAAAAAAAAATAAAATTAAACGTTTCTAGTGAGCACGAGATACTTTCTCGTGAGCACCAGAAAGTATCTCGTGCTCACGAGATACTTTCTGGTGCTCACGAGAAAGTATCTCGTGCTCACTAGAAAGTATCTCGTGCTCACTAGAAAGTATCTCGTGCTCACTAGAAACCTTAGGTTAAGCACAGGCAGTTGCGCTTCCTGTGCGTATGCCTCTCGGCTCATTAAGATCATTAAAGGAATGGCTGCGTAAATGACTGCGGTAAAGTTGGAAAGATATTGGCAGATTCGAACTTCCGGGATCAATAACTCTGAAGTGAAACGTTGTTAAAACACAAAACACGCATATTTTCAACCGTAGTAAGATAGACAACGAGCTACAACATAATTTTCATCAAAACGAGCCATGCTCAGAGCCACACCAACAACATTAGTGTTTACGTGCAGCCGGCTGTGAGAGCAGCGCGCAGGGACCGTCTACAAAGTGCAACACCGAAAAGAGATATTACAACATAATAATAACTTCACTATGATACAGTGTAGTGTCACCAAACTCACTACACACTTCATTGATCCCCTACAGAAACACTTGGTTTAAAAGAAAGGCATTTTTCATAATTTCTGGGAATTTTTATTAGAAATATTAATCAATAACTGCACTATAATACAGTGTAGTGTCCCCAAACTCACTACACACTTCATTGATCTCCTACAGCAGGGGTCATCAACTACATTTGTCCAAGGGCTAGAATTTTTCTCGGCAGACACTATCAGGGCCAGACGCTCTCGTAAAATTAAATTCATATTGTATCCCAAGTAATATATTATTATTTCATATATCAATTTGCCGTTGAAATGTATGTTATTTTTTAGCCTTTGTCAGTGTTAACAGACTCATATTACCTGTACAGTAGCGAGCCACAAGGGGGCGGAAACGATATTTTAGGCTTCATATTCATGAGGCTGTCAACTGCTAACGTGGGGAGGGTGATGCCGCTGGTCGAGGCGGCTAATCACAGTGAACTGATTGACATCCAGGCCGCTGGTGACATGAAGGCTGCTCTCTGTGGTGCTGAAAGCTTGTGTTGTGTAGTGTAATCTGTAGATTACACTTGGTTTGAAAAAAAATAAATCTTTTTTCATAGTTTGGGGGAAATTTTATTAGGAATTATATTCAATAACTATTACAGTGTAGTATCATAAACCTCAGCTCAACCACTCCTGTTGGGTACTACAACAATTAGTTTGTGAGAGAGGGCTTTAGTATAATTTGGGGTATTTGAATTTTGCGTCAGGCAGAGCGTGAAAAACAACAAAGTCTAAAGGCAGACTACCAGGGGCACGAAACTCCACAGCGGTATGGGGCACGAAAGGAGCAGAGCATGAAAAAGCATCAAAGTGAAGTTATTGATTAATATTCCTAATAAAAATTCCCAGAAATTATGAAAAGCCCTTATTTCCCCAAATAAATGTTGTAGTGTAATCTGTAGGGGATCAATGAAATGTGTAGTGAATTTGGTGACACTACACTGTATCATAGTGAAGTTATTGATTAATATTCCTAATAGAAATTCCCAGAAATTATGAAAAATGCCTTTCTTTTAAACCAAGTGTTTCTGTAGGGGATCAATGAAGTGTGTAGTGAGTTTGGTGACACTACACTGTATCATAGTGAAGTTATTATTATGTTGTAATATCTCTTTTCGGTGTTGCACTTTGTAGACGGTCCCTGCGCGCTGCTCTCACAGCCGGCTGCACGTAAACACTAATGTTGTTGGTGTGGCTCTGAGCATGGCTCGTTTTGATGAAAATTATGTTGTAGCTCGTTGTCTATCTTACTACGGTTGAAAATATGCGTGTTTTGTGTTTTAACAACGTTTCACTTCAGAGTTATTGATCCCGGAAGTTCGAATCTGCCAATATCTTTCCAACTTTACCGCAGTCATTTACGCAGCCATTCCTTTAATGATCTTAATGAGCCTAGAGGCATACGCACAGGAAGCACAACTGCCTGTGCTTAACCTAAGGTTTCTAGTGAGCACAAGATACTTTCTAGTGAGCACGAGATACTTTCTAGTGAGCACGAAAGTATCTCGTGCTCACTAGAAACGTTTCATTTTTTTTTTTTTTCCATGTCCCTTTAGGGGCTCCGTACTTTTCCCATCAATATAATAATATTCAGGATCATTTCCAGACTGTCTATTTAAACACTGATCACTTGAATTCATTTTTTATTTTTTTTTCTCTTTCAAATGTTTCAAAAGAATATTTCAAAACAAATTTATTTTTGATTTAATTTTTTTCACTTTCAATTTTTTCACTTTAATTTTTCAAAAGAACAACATCTCGTCTTTGTTTTTATTTCTTTGTAAATAAAGATGATTGAATCTGTGTGTGTGTTTGTTCATGTGTCCTTGTGGGGACCTTGAGATGAAGGAAGTTGAACAAACAAGTTTTTATTTATTTAAACAAAAAGATGCTTCAGACTTTAAACTTCATTTCTTCCTCTGTGGTGTCCGTCACTTCCTCTCAACACTTTCAGGTGTTTTTGGCTTTCAATTTTGTTTCATGAAAAAAAAAATTAACCTAAAAAATGTAATAAAAATTTGAAGGAAAAAATTAACGAAAATTTGAAAAAAAATTACGAAAAAAAATAGAAAAATTGAATGAAAAAAAGATTGAAATTTTCCGAAAAAGTCAGATTTTTTGAAAAAATATCGCAATTTTCCCAAAAAAAAGATAGCAAGAATTTTCTTAAAAAAGTCAGACTTGACTTTAAGAAAAAGATCGCAATTTTCCGAAAAAAGAGACAGCTTTCAGAAAAAAGTTAGATTTTTCTTTAAAAAATGATCGAAATTTTTTATAAGACTGAAATTTTTTGTAACAAAAGATCGAAATTTTTCCGAAAAAAAAGATCGCAATTTTCCAACAAAAAAGAGAATTTTCTTCAGATTGTTCTTAAAGAAAAAAGATTGCAATTTTCTGTGAAAAAAGTCCAATTTTTCTTTGAAAAAAAAGGACTCAATTTTCCGACAAAAAAATTATCGCAATTTTCCGACAAAGAAAGATCACAATTTTCTGACAAAAAAAGATCGCAATTCCCCCCCCCCAAAAAAATATCGCAATTTTCCGACAAAAAAGATCGCAATTTTCTGACAAAAAAATTTAATTCAGAAAAAAGTCAGATTTGTCTTAAAAAATATGGAAATTTTCAGAAAAAAAGTCAGATTGTTCTAAAAAAAAAAAAAGATTGCAACTTTCCGTAACAACAGATCGCAATTTTCCTTTAAAAAAAAGAGAATTTTCTTTAAAAAATTCAGATTGTTCTTAAAAAAAAGATTTCAATTTTCCTTAAAAAAATGGAGGATTTTCAGAAAAAAAGTCTGATTTGTCTTTAAAAAAAGATCGAAATGTTCCGACAAAAAAATTTGCAATTTACCTTAAAAAAGATCAAAATCTTCAGAAAAAAAGTCAGATTGTTCAAAAAAAAAAAAAAAAGATTGCAGTTTTCCAAAAAAAGTCAGAATTTGACTTAAAGATCGCAACTTTCCGTAACAACAGATTGCAATTTTCCAAAAAAAAGAGAATTTTCTTTAAAAAATTCAGATTGTTCTTAAAAAAAAAGATCGCAATTCCCCCCCCCAAAAAATATCGCAATTTTCCGACAAAAAAGATCGCAATTTTCTGACAAAAAAATTTAATTCAGAAAAAAGGCAGATTTGTCTTAAAAAAGATGAAAATTTTCAGAAAAAAGTCAGATTGTTCTAAAAAAAAAAGATTGCAACTTTCCGTAACAGATCGCAATTTTCCTTTAAAAAAAAGAGAATTTTCTTTCAAAAATTCAGATTGTTCTTAAAAAAAAAGATTGCAATTTTCCTTAAAAAAATGGAGGATTTTCAGAAAAAAAGTCTGATTTGTCTTTAAAAAAAAGATCGAAATTTTCCGACAAAAAAATTTGCAATTTACCTTGAAAAAGATCAAAATCTTCAGAAAAAAAAGTCAGATTGTTCTAAAAAAAAAAAAAAAAAATTGCAGTTTTCCAAAAAAAGTCAGAATTTGACTTAAAGATCGCAACTTTCCGTAACAACAGATTGCAATTTTCCCCAAAAAAAGAGAATTTTCTTTAAAAAAATTCAGATTGTTCTTAAAAAAAAGATTGCAATTTTCCGTGAAAAAAGATCGCAATTTTTTGTAACAAAAGATCGCAATTTTCTGCAAAAAAAAACAGAATTTCTGAAAAAAAACTTTTTCCGGCAAAAAAGAAGATTGCAATTTTCTGACAAAAATGATCGAAATTTTCAGAAAAAAAAGTCAGATTGTTCTAAAAAAAAAAAAGTCAGAATTTGACCTAAAAAAAGATCGCAATTTTCCGACAAAAAAGGATCGATTTGAAGATTTCCAGAAAAAAGTCAGGATTTAAAAAAAAAAAAACCAACTCAATTTTCTGTCAAAAAAGAGGAATTTCAGAAAGTCAGATTTGTCTTAAGTTTTATGCAAATTTGAAAAATTTCATGAAAAAAAATTTGAATAAAAAAAAATTCAACTAAAGTTTGAAAATTTTCACAAAAAAATTTAAAAATACTTAAATAGATTACTTTCAAAAGTAAGATTAAGCACAAAAAAATTGAAAGTGAAAAAAATTTGAAAGAAAAAAATGACTGACAAAACACACAGCTCATTCAAAAATCTTTATTTACAAAGAACTGAAAACAAAAATGAAAAATATTCTTTGTTCATCAGCTGATCGATGAAGTTTATTGACATGATGATGACGATGAAGAGCTGTTTGCAACAGGACAGAGTGTCAGTGAACGCAGCACAGACAAACACACAAAGTTGACAGAAGCTGATGTGTTAGGTGACAGCGGGCGTGTCACTCAAACTGTTGCTCAGCAACAGAAATGTGATGTCAGAGCTTAGAGACTTTTTAATTAAAGGACAAGTTCACGTTTGTTTCTAATGTTTGGACAGGAAGTGGATGATTTTTTAATTAAACTCATTTTTATTTTTAAATATTTAAAAATATTTTTATTGATCATGTTTTGAAAATGATCCAATAAAAAAATAAATAACATAAAATAATAATTTCACAATAAAAGTCTGACAGAGAAGAGAAATTATTTTGTCCACTGAAGAAGTCTTTTAATGTGAAAGGGAGGAAGTGATGACGACAGGAAGTCCCTTAAAAACAGTGAGGTCGTCCTTTAAATCAAACAGACGAACAAACACTTGGTGTTGGACTGACTGTTCTGGGTCTGTTTGCATTCAGATCGATGAGGGTTGATGTGGACTATCAGTCTGTGTGAAAGCTCAGGGTCAGGGTCCTGGACCCGGCTCACAGTCCTGGACCCGGCTCTGGTCTAACAGTCGCTCTTCCACAGTTTGATGGTTTTGTCGTTTTCCAGCGCGGCTGAGGCGATGATGTTTTCTGTCGGATGACACACGGTCGAGATGACGACGTCTGAAAGACACACGAGTCAGAGACTAGAGGACAGAGTGGACAGGTCTCAGGTGTGGACAGGTCTCAGGTGTCTGGTCTTACCTGTGTGTCCTTGTAGCTTCTGGACGATCTCTTTGGTCTGAAGGTTCCAGATGTAAACCATGCTGTCCTCAGAGCCCGACACGATCCACTGAAACACAGGTCAGAGGTCAACACACCTGAGACAGACACTGTGACATCACACACACCTGAGACAGACACTGTGACATCACACTCACCTTCCCTCCTGTGACGGAGAAGTTGGCGAAGATGCAGTACTTCTCATTCTTATGACCAGTGTACGTCTTCAAACACTGAGAGGAGAGACAGACAGACAGGTTACAGACAGACAGGTAGGTTACAGACAGACAGGTTACAGACAGACAGTACCTTCCCCTTGCTGTAGTCCCAGAGCTTCAGTGTGCTGTAAACAGAGAATACAGAGTGAGCTAACACCGTTAGCATTAGCCTGACGTTCATTAGCATTAGCCTGACGTTCATTAGCATTAGCCTGACGTTCATTAGCATTAGCCTGACGTTCATTAGCATTAGCCTGACGTTCATTAGCATTAGCCTGACGTTGTGGGACTGACTTGTCCAGTGTAGCAGCGAGGATGTATTTCCCGTTTGGAGAAAACTTCACGAAGGACACCGGAGGATTGTCGTCATCTGAGAGACAGACAAAAAAAACACATACAAGATAAACCAGACAGCTTAGAGTCAACCATAAAAGACTACCAGAACCCACTAGACTCCCCAATTACACTAAAAGAACTACAGGACAAAATAAAATCACTTGAAACCAAGAAAGCCTGTGGTGTCGACGGCATCCTAAATGAAATGATAAAGTTCACAGACCTCAAATTCCAATTGGCTATATTAAAACTCTTTAACATTGTCCTTAGCGCTGGGATTGTTCCCAATATTTGGAACCAAGGATTGATAACACCGCTCCACAAAAGTGGCGACAAACTTGACCCCAATAATTACCGTGGAATCTGTGTCAACAGCAACCTCGGAAAAATCCTCTGTATGATCATCAACCACAGACTCCTTCATTTCCTCTCAGAGAATAATGTCCTGAGCAAATCCCAAATTGGCTTTCTACCAAATTATCGCACAACAGACCATATTTTTACCCTCAGCACCCTGATCAACAAACAAATAAACAAAAATAAAGGCAAATTATTCTCCTGTTTTGTTGATTTCAAAAAGGCATTTGATTCTATTTGGCACGAGGGTCTGCTGTACAAACTTTTGGAAAGTGGGGTTGGAGGAAAAACACACGACATCATAAACTCAATGTACACAAACAACAAGTGCGCCATTAAGATTGGCAAAAAACACACAGACTTCTTCCCCCAAAGCCGGGGGGTTAGACAGGGATGCAGTTTGAGCCCGACCCTCTTCAACATATACATTCCTAGATAAGACGGCTCTAGAACATACAAAAAACTACACCTACCTCGGCCTAAACATCAGCACCACAGGAAACTTCAACAAAGCTGTAAGTGACCTGAGAGACAAGGTGAGAAGGGCTTTTTACGCCATCAAGAAGAACATCAAATTAGACATCCCAATTCAAATCTGGCTCAAAATATTGGACTCCGTCATAGAACCTATTTCTCTATACGGTTGCGAGGTCTGGGGTCCACCTGCCAACCAAGATTTTACAAAATGAGATAAACACCAAACTGAGACTCTGCATGCAGAATTCTGCAAATCCATCCTCCAACGGAAAACACCAAACAATGCATGCAGAGCAGAATTAGGACGATACCCACTAATCATCAAAATTCAAAAGAGAGCAATTAAATTTTATGATCACCTTAAAGAAAGTGACCACAACACGCTCCATAAAAAAGCCCTCACCCACACAGAGACTGTAGAGAGCTGCCCCCTCAGCCAACTGGTTCTGGGACTCCGTCCACAAACACAAGCAGAGCCACCAAACAGAAATCCATCAGACTAAACCAAATTATAAGAAAACAAAAAGAAAACTATCTGACACACTGGAAAGAATCAACCAACAACAGAGCAGACTGGAATGTTATTTGGCCTAAATAGAAAATACACTGTGGCAGAATACCTGAGCACTGTGCCCGATCCCAAGCTCAGGAAATCCTTGACCATGTACAGACTCAGTGAGCACAGCCTCGGGCCATCGAAAGAGGCCGTCACAGACAGACCTGGCTCCCCAGAGAAGACAGACTGTGCACCCACTGCACACAACAAGAGGTGGAGACCGAGCTGCACTTTCTAACCACCTGCCAGCTGTACCAAGACATCAGAGACACGTACTTTCCACAGATCACAGACACCCAGAAAGACTTTGAGACCCTAGACCACATCCACAAACTTCCATACCTGCTGGGTGAAGTACAGCAATGTTCAAACAGAGCAGCAAGATCTGTGAACTGCTGTGACCACAGAAGGAGGTCCAGAGGACAGGAAGGACAGACCTAGACCATCTCCTCCTGATGGACATCATTTACTTTGTACATATTTATTATTCGTTTAACTGATATGTATATAGGCCCTTTATTTCACAACTATTATATGCCTTATTTATAATATTGCACATCGATAATATAAGCCTTTGTACAGTGAAAGCACAATTTTCCAATTTAATTATTATTTTTTATTCCTGTATTTTCTGTTCAGACATTATCTATGCTTTCTGTTAATGTCACACTCGCTTTGGCAATGTTAACACATGTTTCCCAATAAAGCTGTATGAGAGAGAGAGAGAGAGAGAGAGAGACAGAGAGAGAGAGAGAGAGAGACAGAGAGAGAGAGAGCATACTGATCTGTGGAGACCTTAATGCCAGAACAGGTGTAGAACCGGATTCTATTAATCCACATGGAGACAGACATATACTTGGCCAAATCAGCATTCCTCTCCCTTCATATCCTTCACATCCCCAAAGAAACAACTTTGACAAAACTGTCAACAAAAGCGGGCGCCAACTCCTACAGCTCTGCCGAACACTGAGTCTGTACATAGTCAACGGTCGACTTCGAGGGGACTCCTTTGGTCTCTACACACACAGCTCTCCTCGTGGCAATAGCACAGTAGACTACAACGTAACAGACCTAGACCCCTTCTATCTGAGAGCATGTACAATCAGCCCCCTCACACCCTTATCTGACCACAGTAAAATTACACTGTACATTAGAAAGACAGTAACAGACCCTCACGCAGCGGAGCCCAGTAAACTGAACTATACAAAACAACCTTATAGATGGACAACCAACAGCAAAGACCACTACCAGAAAGCAATCACACATCAAACAACTCAATTTCAATTAGACCGTTTCATCTCCAATTCATATCCCCACAATGAAGATGGCCTGAATCAAGCTGTACGGGATATCAACAACATCTTTGACAATGCAGCAGAGTTATCCAACCTGAAACAGCATCAACATCACAAATCAAAGAAATCAGCCAATGAAAAGTGGTTTGATACAGACTGCAAACATCTAAGAAAAACACTCAGAAATGTATCAAATCAAAAACACAGACAACCTGACAACCCCGAGCTCCGCATCCAATATTGGGAAACATTGAACATATACAGAAGAACACTCAGAACTAAAAGGGTGCAGCATGTGCAGCACCAACTGAATGAAATTGAAGAGTCCATTGACTCAAATGATTTCTGGAAAAAATGGCAAACAATCAGCAAACCACACAAAGAAGAATTGGCTATTCAAAATGGAGAAATTTGGAAACAACACTTTGAAAACCTGTATAGTACTATTACACTGAATTCGGCCCAAAAGGAGCTCCTCAACAAATGACATACTCTAGAATCAGTCGTTAAAGACAACCAGAACCCTTTAGATTATCAAATTACTGAAAAGGAGCTACTAACTAAAATCCAGGCCCTACAGTCAAGGAAGGCCAGTGGTCCCGATGGCATTTTAAATGAAATGCTAAAATTTAACAGCAAGAAACTCAACACTGCCATATTGAAATTATTCAACCTTGTCCTCAACATTGGGCATTTCCCTGACATCTGGAGCAAAGGAATCATAACACCAATCTTTAAAAATGGAAATAAATTTGACCCAAACAATTACAGAGGCATATGTGTCAACAGCAACCTGGGAAAGGTATTCTGCAGCATCCTAAACAGCCGACTGCAAGACTTCCTCAGCGAACATAACGTCCTGAGCAAGAGTCAAATTGGATTTACACCACGACACCGAACTACTGACCACATCTACACCCTTCACACTCTCATTAACAAACATGTTCATCAAAACAAGAACACATTTTTCTCGTTTTGTAGATTTCAAAAAAAGCATTCGACTCAATCTGGCATAGTGGTCTGTTCCTAAAGTTAATTGAAAAAGGTATAGGGGGGGAAATCTATGACATAATTAAAACAATGTACACAAATAATAAATGTGCTGTGAAGATCAACAACATGGAAACAGATTTCTTCCTCCAGAGCAGAGGGGTGAAACAGGGCTGCAGTCTCAGCCCCACCCTGTTCAACATTTATATCCATGAATTTGCAAAATCACTTGAACAATCGGATATCCCTGGCCTCACTCTCTCTGACACAGATATTAAATGCCTACTTTTCGCAGATGATCTAATACTGTTAGCTCCATCTAAAGAGGCATTACAACAGCAACTGGATCATCTGCAAAACTTCTGTGAGACCTGGGCCCGAACAGTTAACCTAGAAAAGACCAGAATTATGGTCTTCCAGAAACGACCCAGATGTCGGGGGAAATCCAAACCAAAAGTTCTTACTGGGCTCCGCTGACATTGAACACACACATAACTACACATATTTAGGACTCAAAATTAGCTCTACAGGACATTTTAATCTGGCCGTTAATGATCTCAGAGACAAGGGAAGAAGGGCTTCTTACGCCTTAAAAAAGTCTTCAATTATTGACATACCCGTTAGAATCTGGCTCAAAATATTCCACTCTATAATTGAACCTATTTTACTGTATGGTAGTGAAATATGGGGCCCTCTTACAAATCAAGACTTTGAAAAAATGGGACAAACACCCAATCGAAAGCCTGCATACTGAGATCTGTAAGAGCATTCTCAAAGTCCAAAGGAACACCCCCAACAATGGATGTCGAGCTGAATTAGGACAATTTCCCCTTTTAATTCGGATACAAAAAAGAGCCATCAAATTCTACCAACACCTCAAAGCCAGCGAGCCCAGCTCCTACCACTACAAAGCCCTGCAATGCCAAGAGGAGAGCAAAGAAAGGAGTCCCCTCAGTCAGCTGGTCCACCGGCTCAGCTCCAACAGCACAGGGCACCAAGACCGCCCTCACACAATCCGGCCCCACCAAATCATGACTAAAGAAAAAGACAATTACATCAACTATTGGACATCTGCAACCAAAACCCAAAGCAAACTCCAGTGCTATTTGGCCCTAAACAGACAATACTCCATGGCAGATTATCTGAGC
>CAMPSB010000499.1:0-26976 GCA_946959425.1 Argyrosomus regius | reverse complement strand
TACTGCGGTCAAGCCAGCCGTCTCTCGTTTTCGCGTGGTCAAGCCAGCCGCTCCAACATTTTCAAGTGCGCCCTTATTGCCGACTTTATGGCAAATACTTTGAGACAACTGGGAAAGTCAGCGCTAGCTTACTGCAGCGTGTGGAAACTTCCGGTTTTCAAAATAAAACGTGGGTATCAAATGTATTAAACGTTTATTTAAAAATATGACGTTTAATTAAAAAAAAAGAAAAAAAAAAGAAAGTAAGAGTTGTGTCTCATAGAACTAAGTAGTATGATCCGGCACTGATTTTGAGCCAATAGGTCACATCACCTGGAAGGAATGTTCATATTTACATTATGAAATGTATTAAAAATTCATATAAAATATGAGAAGTGTTAAAATGCTATAAAAAGAGGTGTGTCTCATAGAGCAAGTGTAGATCTACTGCCCTGCATTGATTCTGAGCCAATAGGTCACATGACCTGGAAGTTATTGAGCGTTAATGTTCATATTTACATTATGACATGTATTAAAAATTCATATAAGATATGAGAAGTGATAAAATGCTATAAAAAAGAGGTGTGTCTCATACAGCAAGTGTAGATCTACTGTCCTGCATTGATTTTGAGCCAATAGGTCACATGACCTGGAAGTTATTGAGCGTCAATGTTCACATTTACATTATGAAATGTATTAAAAATTCATATAAAACATAAGTGGATGTAAAATGCTATAAAAAGAGGTGTGTCTCATAGAGCAAGTGTAGATCTACTGTCCTGCATTGATTCTGAGCCAATAGGTCACATGACCTGGAAGTTATTGAGCGTTAATGCTCATATTTACATTATGAAATGTATTAAAAATTCATATAAAATATGAAAAGTGTTAAAATGCTATAAAAAGAGGTGTGTCTCATAGAGCAAGTGTAGATCTACTGTCCTGCATTGATTTTGAGCCAATAGGTCACATGGCCTGGAAGCTATTGAGCGTTAATGTTCATATTTACATTATGAAATGTATTAAAAATTCATCTAAAATATAAGTGGATGTAAAATGCTATAAAAAGAGGTGTGTCTCATAGAGCAAGTGTAGATCTACTGTCCTGCATTGATTTTGAGCCAATAGGTCACATGGCCTGGAAGCTATTGAGCGTTAATGTTCATATTTACATTATGAAATGTATTAAAAATTCATATAAAATATGAAAAGTGTTAAAATGCTATAAAAAGAGGTGTGTCTCATACAGCAAGTGTAGATCTACTGTCCTGCATTGATTCTGAGCCAATAGGTCACATGACCTGGAAGTTATTGAGCGTTAATGCTCATATTTACATTATGAAATGTATTAAAAATTCATATAAAATATGAAAAGTGTTAAAATGCTATAAAAAGAGGTGTGTCTCATACAGCAAGTGTAGATCTACTGTCCTGCATTGATTCTGAGCCAAAAGGTCACATGACCTGGAAGTTATTGAGCGTCAATGTTCATATTTACATTATGTAATGTATTAAAAATTCATATAAAATATGAGAAGTGATAAAATGCTATAAAAAGAGGTGTGTCTCATAGAGCAAGTGTAGATCTACTGTCCTGCATTGATTCTGAGCCAATAGGTCACATGACCTGGAAGTTATTGAGCGTTAATGCTCATATTTACATTATGAAATGTATTAAAAATTCATATAAAATATGAAAAGTGTTAAAATGCTATAAAAAGAGGTGTGTCTCATAGAGCAAGTGTAGATCTACTGTCCTGCATTGATTTTGAGCCAATAGGTCACATGGCCTGGAAGCTATTGAGCGTTAATGTTCATATTTACATTATGAAATGTATTAAAAATTCATCTAAAATATAAGTGGATGTAAAATGCTATAAAAAGAGGTGTGTCTCATAGAGCAAGTGTAGATCTACTGTCCTGCATTGATTTTGAGCCAATAGGTCACATGGCCTGGAAGCTATTGAGCGTTAATGTTCATATTTACATTATGAAATGTATTAAAAATTCATATAAAATATAAGTGGATGTAAAATGCTATAAAAAGAGGTGTGTCTCATAGAGCAAGTGTAGATCTACTGTCCTGCATTGATTCTGAGCCAATAGGTCACATGACCTGGAAGTTATTGAGCGTTAATGCTCATATTTACATTATGAAATGTATTAAAAATTCATATAAAATATGAAAAGTGTTAAAATGCTATAAAAAGAGGTGTGTCTCATAGAGCAAGTGTAGATCTACTGTCCTGCATTGATTTTGAGCCAATAGGTCACATGGCCTGGAAGCTATTGAGCGTTAATGTTCATATTTACATTATGAAATGTATTAAAAATTCATCTAAAATATAAGTGGATGTAAAATGCTATAAAAAGAGGTGTGTCTCATAGAGCAAGTGTAGATCTACTGTCCTGCATTGATTTTGAGCCAATAGGTCACATGGCCTGGAAGCTATTGAGCGTTAATGTTCATATTTACATTATGAAATGTATTAAAAATTCATATAAAATATGAAAAGTGTTAAAATGCTATAAAAAGAGGTGTGTCTCATACAACAAGTGTAGATCTACTGTCCTGCATTGATTCTGAGCCAATAGGTCACATGACCTGGAAGTTATTGAGCGTTAATGCTCATATTTACATTATGAAATGTATTAAAAATTCATATAAAATATGAAAAGTGTTAAAATGCTATAAAAAGAGGTGTGTCTCATACAGCAAGTGTAGATCTACTGTCCTGCATTGATTCTGAGCCAAAAGGTCACATGACCTGGAAGTTATTGAGCGTCAATGTTCATATTTACATTATGTAATGTATTAAAAATTCATATAAAATATGAGAAGTGATAAAATGCTATAAAAAGAGGTGTGTCTCATAGAGCAAGTGTAGATCTACTGTCCTGCATTGATTCTGAGCCAATAGGTCACATGACCTGGAAGTTATTGAGCGTTAATGCTCATATTTACATTATGAAATGTATTAAAAATTCATATAAAATATGAAAAGTGTTAAAATGCTATAAAAAGAGGTGTGTCTCATAGAGCAAGTGTAGATCTACTGTCCTGCATTGATTTTGAGCCAATAGGTCACATGGCCTGGAAGCTATTGAGCGTTAATGTTCATATTTACATTATGAAATGTATTAAAAATTCATCTAAAATATAAGTGGATGTAAAATGCTATAAAAAGAGGTGTGTCTCATAGAGCAAGTGTAGATCTACTGTCCTGCATTGATTTTGAGCCAATAGGTCACATGGCCTGGAAGCTATTGAGCGTTAATGTTCATATTTACATTATGAAATGTATTAAAAATTCATATAAAATATAAGTGGATGTAAAATGCTATAAAAAGAGGTGTGTCTCATACAGCAAGTGTAGATCTACTGTCCTGCATTGATTCTGAGCCAATAGGTCACATGACCTGGAAGTTATTGAGCGTTAATGCTCATATTTACATTATGAAATGTATTAAAAATTCATATAAAATATGAAAAGTGTTAAAATGCTATAAAAAGAGGTGTGTCTCATACAGCAAGTGTAGATCTACTGTCCTGCATTGATTCTGAGCCAATAGGTCACATGGCCTGGAAGCTATTGAGCGTTAATGTTCATATTTACATTATGAAATGTATTAAAAATTCATCTAAAATATAAGTGGATGTAAAATGCTATAAAAAGAGGTGTGTCTCATAGAGCAAGTGTAGATCTACTGTCCTGCATTGATTCTGAGCCAATAGGTCACATGGCCTGGAAGCTATTGAGCGTTAATGTTCATATTTACATTATGAAATGTATTACAAATTCATATAAAATATGAAAAGTGTTAAAATGCTATAAAAAGAGGTGTGTCTCATAGAGCAAGTGTAGATCTACTGTCCTGCATTGATTTTGAGCCACTAGGTCACATGGCCTGGAAGTTATTGAGCGTTAATGCTCATATTTACATTATGAAATGTATTAAAAATTCATCTAAAATATAAGTGGATGTAAAATGCTATAAAAAGAGGTGTGTCTCATAGAGCAAGTGTAGATCTACTGTCCTGCATTGATTTTGAGCCACTAGGTCACATGGCCTGGAAGCTATTGAGCTAAAATTCTGTATTATTCATAAAAATATTAATATAAATTATGAGGACCATTCAAAGCTAAAAGAAAGAGGTGTGTCTTAATCAGCCTGTGTAGTCATGTGATCCACCACTGATTTGGAGTCATTAGGTCACATGACCTGTGCGCTATTGAGCTAAAATGCTGTATTATTCATAAAAATATTAATATAAATTATGAGGAATATTCAAAGCTACTAAAAAGAGGTGTGTCTTAACCAGCCTGTGTAGTCATGTGATCCACCACTGATTTGGAGTCATTTGGTCACATGACCTGGGAGCTATTGAGCTAAAATGCTGTATTATTCATAAAAATATTAATATAAATTATGAGGACCATTCAAAGCTAAAAGATAGAGGTGTGTCTTAATCAGCCTGTGTAGTCATGTGATCCACCACTGATTTGGAGTCATTAGGTCACATGACCTAGGCGCTATTGAGAAAAACTGCTGTATTTTTCATAAAAATATTAACATCAATTATGAGGACCGTTCAAAGCTAAAAGAAAGAGGTGTGTCTTTTCCATCTGGCGTTATTCGAGGAAATCATAAATTGAAACAGAAAAATAACAATATTGAAAAGACTGGAGTTATTCATATTTTCAGGTGGCCTATAATGCAGAGGACATACATTTCTTAATACAAACCTGAATTGAAAATGATTATGGCAAAGACATTTCTTGCCTATAACTAGAAATGATTCTCCATAGCACATTTTATACCTGACCTGAGATTTTGTCTTTGCTTATTTTATTTTACAGATACAGTGTGAAAAATGTGACAGATTGTACCATGAGCAGTGTCTTCACATGGATGAAAAACAACTCCAAAAAGCAAGGGCAAGCAACTGGGACTGTGCCCTTTGCAGTTAGGACAGAAAAAGAGAGGAAAAAAAAAAGGACATACTGTATGTGATATGGTAAAACCACATACTTGTAGAAATGTGACTGAATAATTCTCTCATTCGAAAACTGAGAAATGTTGAGATTACAAGTATTATTAATATATTTCAATATAGTAGTATTTCAAGTTTTATTTGTATTATTTGACTTTAAATTTTTAATTTGAAATATTTGTATAGTTATGTCAATTAGTATGAGTGAAAAAGAGAAATAAAAGAAAATGAAAAAACTTCTACATCTTTTCACAGTCTTCACACATTGCCCTTCAGGTTTCGCTTCAGTTTTGTTTTTTCAGAACTAAAAGACCCCACACAAAAAACATGGCCTTCCACCAGCAGCCATTCTGAGTGGTAACTATGATCACTACCAACACCCTAACCTCAGGGGGATGGAGCACTGGCTTAGCAATGGCCAGAATAATATGGGCTACTGTTGCAGCAGGCATGACTGGTGCTGTGCCTTCCTGCTTCTGTACAGCTGCTGTAATGTGTGCTGCCTTCGACGCAACTACATCCATGGTTTGTACTGTAAGGACTTCTATCACTTACACCTCCTTACATTTGAATGGTCCTCATAATTTATATTAATATTTTTATGAATAATACAGCATTTTAGCTCAATAGCGCACAGGTCATGTGACCTAATGACTCCAAATCAATGTAGGACAGTAGATCTACACTTGCTGTATGAGACACACCTCTTTTTATAGCATTTTATCACTTTTCATATTTTATATGAATTTTTAATACATTTCACAATGTAAATATGAACATTATAGCTCAATAACTTCCAGGTCATGTGACCTATTGGCTCAGAATCAATGCAGGACAGTAGATCTACACTTGCTCTATGAGACACACCTCTTTTTATAGCATTTTATCACTTTTCATATTTTATATGAATTTTTAATACATTTCATAATGTAAATATGAACATTAACGCTCAATAGCTTCCAGGCCATGTGACCTATTGGCTCAGAATCAATGCAGGACAGTAGATCTACACTTGCTGTATGAGACACACCTCTTTTTTATAGCATTTTATCACTTCTCATATTTTATATGAATTTTTAATACATGTCATAATGTAAATATGAACATTAACGCTCAATAACTTCCAGGTCATGTGACCTATTGGCTCAAAATCAATGCAGGACAGTAGATCTACCCTTGCTCTATGAGACACACCTCTTTTTATAGCATTTTAACACTTTTTAATACATTTCATAATGTAAATATGAACATTCCTTCCAGGTGATGTGACCTATTGGCTCAAAATCAGTGCAGGATCATACTACTTAGTTCTATGAGACACAACTCTTACTTTCTTTTTTTTTCTTTTTTTTTTTAATTAAACGTCATATTTTTAAATAAACGTTTAATACATTTGATACCCACGTTTTATTTTGAAAACCGGAAGTTTCCACACGCTGCAGTAAGCTAGCGCTGACTTTCCCAGTTGTCTCAAAGTATTTGCCATAAAGTCGGCAATAAGGGCGCACTTGAAAATGTTGGAGCGGCTGGCTTGACCACGCGAAAACGAGAGACGGCTGGCTTGACCGCAGTGAAAAGTTCTGTTTCTAAGTGCTATGAAATAACTTAGTTAGCTTTGACTTTCATGCTAATTTGCGGAAGAACCAACGTTACTTAAATTACTAAAACATTATCTCTCCTATCGACATGTGGAGCCCATCAAATGACAGCACATATTTCGAGCTTTCCACAGAAATAAGTTACATGTTTGTCGGAGAAATGCGGCTTTGAAATTACTTATGAGTTGCTACAGTTATAGGCTAACGTTAGCTTACTTCAACTTTCAACAAAAAAACTTTACTCAAATATATCAGACGAAAGAGGATCATTTAAGATTAGCAACAATGAGATTTAATTTTTTAGAAAAAAAACAATTACCTTGGTTATCTTGTTCGCGCTCAAAAATGTTGTTTCCTCCTCTTCGACAATGCAAGCTGTGCACGGGCTGTGTGAGTCAGTACAAACTTGAAGACGAAGCTACTTCTTCTTTTGCAGCTTCTTTAACTGCGATTTACCTCCACGAGGGGCATTATCGCCACCTACTGTTCATTATTCCAAGTGACAACTCAAGCTGTGTCTCAATTCAGGGGTTGCATGCTTCGGAGGACGCGGCGTCACCTGCCGTCAGTTGGTACTTTGTAACGTAGCCGTTGCCTGTCAGTTAGTCGTCAGTTGAGAAAACGAAGAAAAAACAGACAGAAGAAAGTATAAGAAAGAAGAATGAAGTATAACATATAATAGTGATAATCCTAAACGTAGCTCTGTATTCAATCCAATCGTTTAACTAGACTTTGCAGTTTTACAGTCTGGAAATAAAGCAGGGATAATAAAAGTAATAAAATATAAGTAATTAGTAAAAGTATAAGTAGTAATAAGTAAAAGTAATTAAATATAAAAACCCAATACTTACTTTTAATATTATTATTAAATGTATTATTCATTGAGTGTGCCTGAAAGAGCACACTATATGTTATTCCCCGCGCTTATTGAGTGTGCCTGAAAGAGCACACTATATACTATTCCCCATACTTAATTTTATTATTATTATTATTCTTATATTTCTTCCGTATGTTTTTTCGGTTCGCTTCTCCTCCCAGAGTTTTGGTCGCACATACACAAAAAAGGTGTCAAATCAACCGGCTCGGCCGTGACAAGTGTGCTATGACTTTTCTAAGGGTTTCGGCAAACGGTTTTGCCAAAAATCGCCAAAAACCACGCCAAAAAATGAATGGGTGTGTATTGGTAGAATGTTCGCGAGCTACAGTTGGTGACATCATCGCTAGAGGGCAGAGGGAGAGAGAAATTCATTGAAAAATAAATTTGTAAACTGCGCTCAAGGCCGCAAATGTCACTCTACAGAAATAATTTATACATAGAAACGTAGGAAAATTTGTGGTGGTCGCAGTGATAACACTGCTGAAGCTGTCACCTTTATAGTTTTGGTGTCACACGCAAAGATGCGGCAGCAACACCCATCCACAGCCCCATAGACTGCCATGTTAAAAAAGCGGGAAATTTTCTCGAGGAAAGCAGAAGTAACATTTCTTTGAATCGCTGTAAAGGGGACATTTCTTCCTGGTAATCACACAAAACAGGTCTCTAGACGTTCGGGAAGGGCTCAGCATGCTCACAGTAAAGTCGGTTCAGAGATTGGAGCAACGGTTTGGTCAGGAGTCCTTTCTGTTCGAGGGGTGGCTTTCAGACGTTTTTCTCTCTCTCAGCACTGTTTAATCTCACACAGCAGCTGCGGTTGATTGCTCTGCTCTGATTGGTGGGCTCCACCTGGCCCCTCTCACAGACACAGACAGGGAGCAGAGGGGGGAGGGGCTGTTTTCACTGTCTTTATAATATCAATGACTATCAGGGCTACATTTTTAATGTCGGCCATTTTATCCTTCTCTGTCGCAGACACATACACAGACATAGATAGAAAGACACACAGACTTTCAAAATAAGAGTCCCTTCAAAACAAAATATTTTAGAAAACTCTCTCCTCAACAGGCAAAACACACACGCACACACACACACACACACACACACAAAACATACACACACACACAACAAGACTTTCAAAATAAGAGTTCCTTCAAAATAAAAGACTGTAAAACTTTCTCCTTAACTGCCCCCCCACAAGCCTGACTGTGATTAACTTGATTGAACTCTCTGTATAATAACAATGACTGTCAATAATACAGTTTGAATGTCGGCCATTTTATCCTTCTCTCTCAGAGATAAACACAGACAGATAGATGGATAGAGGGAGACACAGACAGACAGACAGACACACACAGACACACAGACACACACACTAGACAAAATTCTTTCAAAATAAGAGTCCCTTCAAAATAAAAGACTTTGGAAAACCCTCTAATTAACAGACAAAACACACACACACGCGCATACACACGCTGACAGCTATTTAATGTAGGGCTCGACGGGGCCAGAGTCAGGCACACTCAAAATTTCTTTAGAAATTTTTCTAGTTATTATTATTATTCTTACGCCCTTTTTTTGACGCGCTACTCGTCCCACAGTTTTTGTCACACATACACAAAAAGGTGTCAAATCGACCGGCTCGGCCGGGCGACGCGGGCTATGACTTTTCTAAGGGTTTCGGCAAACGGTTTGCCTAAAAATCGCCAAAAACCACGCCAAAAAATGAATGGGTGTGTATTGGTAGAATGTTCGCGAGCTACAGTTGGTGACATCATCGCTAGAGGGCAGAGGGAGAAAGAAATTCCTCGAAAAAAAAATTTGTAAACTGCGCTTGAGGCCGCAAATTTCACTCTACAGAAATAATTTATACATAGAAACGTAGGAAAATTTGTGGTGGTCGCAGTGATAACACTGCTGAAGCTGTCACCTTTATAGTTTTGGCGTCACACGCAAAGATGCGGCAGCAACACCCATCCACAGCCCCATAGACTGCCATGTTAAAAAAGCGGGAAAATTTCTGGAGGAAAGCAGAAGTAACATTTCTTTGAATCGCTGTAAAGGGGACATTTCTTCCTGGTAATCACACAAAACAGGTCTCTAGACGTTCGGGAAGGGCTCAGCATGCTCACAGTAAAGTCGGTTCAGAGATTGGAGCAACGGTTTGGTCAGGAGTCCTTTCTGTTCGAGGGGTGGCTTTCAGACGTTTTTCTCTCTCTCAGCACTGTTTAATCTCACACAGCAGCTGCGGTTGATTGCTCTGCTCTGATTGGTGGGCTCCACCTGGCCCCTCTCACAGACACAGACAGGGAGCAGAGGGGGGAGGGGGCTGTTTTCACTGTCTTTATAATATCAATGACTATCAGGGCTACATTTTTAATGTCGGCCATTTTATCCTTCTCTGTCGCAGACACATACACAGACATAGATAGAGAGACACACAGACTTTCAAAATAAGAGTCCCTTCAAAACAAAATATTTTAGAAAACTCTCTCCTCAACAGGCAAAACACGCACGCACACACACACAAACATACACACACACACACACACACACACACACAACAAGACTTTCAAAATAAGAGTTCCTTCAAAATAAAAGACTGTAAAACTTTCTCCTTAACTGCCCCCCACAAGCCTGACTGTGATTAACTTGATTGAACTCTCTGTATAATAACAATGACTGTCAATAATACAGTTTGAATGTCGGCCATTTTATCCTTCTCTCTCAGAGATAAACACAGACAGATAGATGGATAGAGGGAGACACAGACAGACAGACAGACAGACACAGACACACAGACACACACACTAGACAAAATTCTTTCAAAATAAGAGTCCCTTCAAAATAAAAGACTTTGGAAAACTCTCTAATTAACAGACAAAACACACACACACGCGCATACACACGCTGACAGCTATTTAATGTAGGGCTCGACGGGGCCAGAGTCAGGCACACTCAAAATTTCTTTAGAAATTTTTCTAGTTCTTATTATTATAATTATTATTATTCTTCCGTACGTTTTTCGGTCGACTACTCCTCCCAGAGTTTTGGTCGCACATACACAAAAAAGGTGTCAAATCGACCGGCTCGGCCGGGATCGGTATGCTATGACTTTTCTAAGGGTTTCACTGAACGGTTTTGCCAAAAATCGCCAAAAACCACGCCAAAAAAATGAATGGGTGTGTATTGGTAGAATGTCCCAGACCTAGAGTGGGTGATGTCATCGCTAGAGGGCAGAGAGAGAGAGAAATTCGTCAAAAAAAAAATTTGTAAACTGCGATTGAGGCCACAAATGTCTCTCTACAGAAATAATTTTATAGCTAGAAATGTAGGAAAATTTGTGGTGGTCGCAGTGATAACACTGCTGAAGCTGTCGGCTTTATAGTTTTGGCGTGAGACACAAAGATGCGGCAGCAACACCAACCCACGGCCGCATCTACGCCCATGTTAACGGGAGAGGAGAAATTTCCAAAAGGAGCAGGGAGCACCTGTTCTTTCTATGACTACCAAGGCCAAGGTTTATACAATTTTCGCCTCAAATATATATGTAGATGATCAGGAGGAGCTCAAGATGCTCATAGTGAAGTCGGTTCAATGATAGGCCAAACGGTTTGGCCACCACACCGTCTTTTTCGACGGGCGGTTTCAGCATTTTCTCTCTCTCTCTCTGGGCATTTCCAACTGACATTGTAACAGGTGCACCTAACTGCTCTGCTGATTAGGGCCGGCAGTTGGCCCTGGTTGCTTGGCAACCTCAAGCCTGTCTGAGGGAGGAGAGGGGGGAGGGGCTATCTTAATCAATGACTATCAAGGCTACATTTTTAATGTCGGCCATTTTATCCTTCTCTCTCGCAGACACATACACAGACATAGATAGAGAGACACACAGACTTTCAAAATAAGAGTCCCTTCAAAATAAAATATTTTAGAAAACTCTCTCCTTAACAGGCAAAACACACACGCACACACACACAAACATACACACACACACACACACACACACACACACACAACAAGACTTTCAAAATAAGAGTTCCTTCAAAATAAAAGACTGTAAAACTTTCTCCTTAACTGCCCCCCACAAGCCTGACTGTGATTAACTTGATTGAACTCTCTGTATAATAACAATGACTGTCAATAATACAGTTTGAATGTCGGCCATTTTATCCTTCTCTCTCAGAGATAAACACAGACAGATAGATGGATAGAGGGAGACACAGACAGACAGACAGACAGACACAAACAGACACACAGACACACACACACACCGGGCGGTTTCAGCATTTTCTCTCTCTCTCTCTGGGCATTTCCAACTGACATTGTAACAGGTGCACCTAACTGCTCTGCTGATTAGGGCCGGCAGTTGGCCCTGGTTGCTTGGCAACCTCAAGCCTGTCTGAGGGAGGAGAGGGGGGAGGGGCTATCTTAATCAATGACTATCAAGGCTACATTTTTAATGTCGGCCATTTTATCCTTCTCTCTCGCAGACACAAACACACACAAACACACACACGCACACACACACAAACATACACACACACACACACACACAAAGACTTTCAAAATAAGAGTTCCTTCAAAATAAAAGACTGTAAAACTTTCTCCTTAACTGCCCTCCACAAGCCTGACTGTGATTAACTTGATTGAACTCTCTGTATAATAACAATGGCTGTCAATAATACAGTTTGAATGTCGGCCATTTTATCCTTCTCTCTCAGAGATAAACACAGACAGATAGATGGATAGAGGGAGACACAGACAGACAGACAGACACACACAGACACACACAGTCACACACAGACACACAGACACACACACTAGACAAAATTCTTTCAAAATAAGAGTCCCTTCAAAATAAAAGACTTTGGAAAACTCTCTCCTTAACAGACAAAACACACACACACGCGCGCATACACACGCTGACAGCTATTTAATGTAGGGCTCGACGGGGCCAGAGTCAGGCACACTCAAAATTTCTTTAGAAATTTTTCTAGTTGAGTGTGCCTGAAAGAGCACACTATATGTTATTCCCGCGCTTATTGAGTGTGCCTGAAAGAGCACACTATATACTATTCCTCGGGCTTATTATTATTCTTCCGTTTCTTCCGTGTCATTTTTCGGTTCGCTTCTTGTCCCGCAGTTTTGGTCGCACATACACAAAAGTGGTATCAAAACGTGCGGCTTGATCGGGAATGGTGTGCTATGACTTTTCTAAGCGTTTCGGCAAACGGTTTTGCCAAAAATCGCCAAAAACCACGCCAAAAAATGAATGGGTGTGTATTGGTAGAATGTTCGCGAGCTACAGTTGGTGACATCATCGCTAGAGGGCAGAGGGAGAAAGAAATTCCTCGAAAAAAAAATTTGTAAACTGCGCTTGAGGCCGCAAATTTCACTCTACAGAAATAATTTATACATAGAAACGTAGGAAAATTTGTGGTGGTCGCAGTGATAACACTGCTGAAGCTGTCAGCTTTATAGTTTTGGCGTCACACGCAAAGATGCGGCAGCAACACCCATCCACAGCCCCATAGACTGCCATGTTAAAAAAGCAGGAAAATTTTCTGGAGGAAAGCAGAAGTAACATTTCTTTGAATCGCTCTAAAGGGGACATTTCTTCCTGGTAACCACACAAAACAGGTCTCTAGACGTTCGGGAAGGGCTCAGCATGCTCACAGTAAAGTCGGTTCAGAGATTGGAGCAACGGTTTGGTCAGAAGTCCTTTCTGTTCGAGGGGTGGCTTTCAGACGTTTTTCTCTCTCTCAGCACTGTTTAATCTCACACGGGCAGCTGCGGTTGATTGCTCTGCTCTGATTGGTGGGCTCCACCTGGCCCCTCTCACAGACACAGACAGGGAGCAGAGGGGGGAGGGGGCTGTTTTCACTGTCTTTATAATATCAATGACTATCAGGGCTACATTTTTAATGTCGGCCATTTTATCCTTCTCTGTCGCAGACACAAACACAGACATAGATAGAGAGACACACAGACTTTCAAAATAAGAGTCCCTTCAAAACAAAATATTTTAGAAAACTCTCTCCTCAACAGGCAAAACACGCACGCACACACACACAAACATACACACACACACACACACACACAACAAGACTTTCAAAATAAGAGTTCCTTCAAAATAAAAGACTGTAAAACTTTCTCCTTAACTGCCCCCCACAAGCCTGACTGTGATTAACTTGATTGAACTCTCTGTATAATAACAATGACTGTCAATAATACAGTTTGAATGTCGGCCATTTTATCCTTCTCTCTCAGAGATAAACACAGACAGATAGATGGATAGAGGGAGACACAGACACACAGACACACAGACACAGACACACAGACACACAGACACACACTAGACAAAATTCTTTCAAAATAAGAGTCCCTTCAAAATAAAAGACTTTGGAAAACTCTCTCCTTAACAGACAAAACACACAGGCGCCCGCATACACACGCTGACAGCTATTTAATGTAGGGCTCGACGGGGCCAGAGTCAGGCACACTCAAAATTTCTTTAGAAATTTTTCTAGTTGAGTGTGCCTGAAAGAGCACACTATATGTTATTCCCCGCGCTTATTGAGTGTGCCTGAAAGAGCACACTATATACTATTCCCCATACTTAATTTTATTATTGAGTGTGCCTGAAAGAGCACACTATATACTATCCACCATACTTATTATTCTTATTATTATTATAATTATTATTATTCTTCCGTACGTTTTTTCGGTCGACTACTCCTCCCAGAGTTTTGGTCGCACATACACAAAAAAGGTGTCAAATCGACCGGCTCGGCCGGGATCGGTATGCTATGACTTTTCTAAGGGTTTCACTGAACGGTTTTGCCAAAAATCGCCAAAAACCACGCCAAAAAAATGAATGGGTGTGTATTGGTAGAATGTCCCAGACCTAGAGTGGGTGATGTCATCGCTAGAGGGCAGAGAGAGAGAGAAATTCGTCAAAAAAAAATTGTAAACTGCGATTGAGGCCACAAATGTCTCTCTACAGAAATAATTTTATAGCTAGAAATGTAGGAAAATTTGTGGTGGTCGCAGTGATAACACTGCTGAAGCTGTCGGCTTTATAGTTTTGGCGTGAGACACAAAGATGCGGCAGCAACACCAACCCACGGCCGCATCTACGCCCATGTTAACGGGAGAGGAGAAATTTCCAAAAGGAGCAGGGAGCACCTGTTCTTTCTATGACTACCAAGGCCAAGGTTTATACAATTTTCGCCTCAAATATATATGTAGATGATCAGGAGGAGCTCAAGATGCTCATAGTGAAGTCGGTTCAATGATAGGCCAAACGGTTTGGCCACCACACCGTCTTTTCGACGGGCGGTTTCAGCATTTTCTCTCTCTCTCTCTGGGCATTTCCAACTGACATTGTAACAGGTGCACCTAACTGCTCTGCTGATTAGGGCCGGCAGTTGGCCCTGGTTGCTTGGCAACCTCAAGCCTGTCTGAGGGAGGAGAGGGGGGAGGGGCTATCTTAATCAATGACTATCAAGGCTACATTTTTAATGTCGGCCATTTTATCCTTCTCTCTCGCAGACACATACACAGACATAGATAGAGAGACACACAGACTTTCAAAATAAGAGTCCCTTCAAAATAAAATATTTTAGAAAACTCTCTCCTTAACAGGCAAAACACACACGCACACACACACAAACATACACACACACACACACACACACACACACACACACACACAAGACTTTCAAAATAAGAGTTCCTTCAAAATAAAAGACTGTAAAACTTTCTCCTTAACTGCCCCCCCATAAGCCTGACTGTGATTAACTTGATTGAACTCTCTGTATAATAACAATGACTGTCAATAATACAGTTTGAATGTCGGCCATTTTATCCTTCTCTCTCAGAGATAAACACAGACAGATAGATGGATAGAGGGAGACACAGACAGACAGACAGACACACACAGACACACAGACACACACACACTAGACAAAATTCTTTCAAAATAAGAGTCCCTTCAAAATAAAAGACTTTGGAAAACCCTCTTATTAACAGACAAAACACACACACGCGCATACACACGCTGACAGCTATTTAATGTAGGGCTCGACGGGGCCAGAGTCAGGCACACTCAAAATTTCTTTAGAAATTTTTCTAGTTATTCTTATATTTCTTCCGTATGTTTTTTCGGTCGACTACTCCTCCCAGAGTTTTTGTCGCACATACACAAAAAAGGTGTCAAATCGACCGGCTCGGCCGTGACAAGTGTGCTATGACTTTTCTAAGGGTTTCGGCAAACGGTTTGCCTAAAAATCGCCAAAAACCACGCCAAAAAATGAATGGGTGTGTATTGGTAGAATGTTCGCGAGCTACAGTTGGTGACATCATCGCTAGAGGGCAGAGGGAGAGAGAAATTCGTCAAAAAAAAAGTTGTAAATTGCGCTCGAGGCCGCAAATGTCCCTCTACATAAATAATTTATACATAGAAACGTAGGAAAATTTGTGGTGGTCGCAGTGATAACACTGCTGAAGCTGTCAGCTTTATAGTTTTGGCGTGACACACAAAGATGCGGCAGCAACACCAACCCACGGCCGCATCTATTCCCATGTTAACGGGAGAGGAGAAATTTCCAAAAGGGAGCAGGGAGCACCTGTTCTTTCTCTGACTGCTGAGGCCAGAGTTTTTCACATTTTGGTCTGAAACTGGACACAGAACTGCTCAACAAGATGACGACGCTGTAGGTCATTTCGGATTTTGGATGCGCCAAACCGTTTGGTCAGAAATCCTTTTTGTTCAAGGGGCTTCATTTAGAGATTTTCTGTGTCTCAGAGGGAGAAATACAGACTGCGCGCGCAGGGTGTGCTTAATTACTCTGGCCTGGAGCTGACCCTGGTTGCTTGGCAACCCTGCCTGAGGAAGCAGAGGGGGGAGGGGCTGTTTTCACACACACAGCTTGTTGTATTAATACTGAATTTGCTGAGCAGTGTCAATAATAATGTATGAGGGCGACGGGGCCCAGAGTCAGGCACACTCAAAATTTCTTTAGAAATTTTTCTAGTTATTATTATTATTCTTACGCCCTTTTTTTGACGCGCTACTCGTCCCACAGTTTTTGTCACACATACACAAAAAGGTGTCAAATCGACCGGCTCGGCCGGGCGACGCGGGCTATGACTTTTCTAAGGGTTTCGGCAAACGGTTTGCCTAAAAATCGCCAAAAACCACGCCAAAAAATGAATGGGTGTGTATTGGTAGAATGTTCGCGAGCTACAGTTGGTGACATCATCGCTAGAGGGCAGAGGAGAAAGAAATTCCTCGAAAAAAAAATTTGTAAACTGCGCTTGAGGCCGCAAATTTCACTCTACAGAAATAATTTATACATAGAAACGTAGGAAAATTTGTGGTGGTCGCAGTGATAACACTGCTGAAGCTGTCACCTTTATAGTTTTGGCGTCACACGCAAAGATGCGGCAGCAACACCCATCCACAGCCCCATAGACTGCCATGTTAAAAAAGCGGGAAAATTTCTGGAGGAAAGCAGAAGTAACATTTCTTTGAATCGCTGTAAAGGGGACATTTCTTCCTGGTAATCACACAAAACAGGTCTCTAGACGTTCGGGAAGGGCTCAGCATGCTCACAGTAAAGTCGGTTCAGAGATTGGAGCAACGGTTTGGTCAGGAGTCCTTTCTGTTCGAGGGGTGGCTTTCAGACGTTTTTCTCTCTCTCAGCACTGTTTAATCTCACACAGCAGCTGCGGTTGATTGCTCTGCTCTGATTGGTGGGCTCCACCTGGCCCCTCTCACAGACACAGACAGGGAGCAGAGGGGGGAGGGGCTGTTTTCACTGTCTTTATAATATCAATGACTATCAGGGCTACATTTTTAATGTCGGCCATTTTATCCTTCTCTGTCGCAGACACATACACAGACATAGATAGAGAGACACACAGACTTTCAAAATAAGAGTCCCTTCAAAACAAAATATTTTAGAAAACTCTCTCCTCAACAGGCAAAACACGCACGCACACACACACAAACATACACACACACACACACACACACACACACACAACAAGACTTTCAAAATAAGAGTTCCTTCAAAATAAAAGACTGTAAAACTTTCTCCTTAACTGCCCCCCACAAGCCTGACTGTGATTAACTTGATTGAACTCTCTGTATAATAACAATGACTGTCAATAATACAGTTTGAATGTCGGCCATTTTATCCTTCTCTCTCAGAGATAAACACAGACAGATAGATGGATAGAGGGAGACACAGACAGACAGACAGACAGACACAGACACACAGACACACACACTAGACAAAATTCTTTCAAAATAAGAGTCCCTTCAAAATAAAAGACTTTGGAAAACTCTCTAATTAACAGACAAAACACACACACACGCGCATACACACGCTGACAGCTATTTAATGTAGGGCTCGACGGGGCCAGAGTCAGGCACACTCAAAATTTCTTTAGAAATTTTTCTAGTTATTATTATTATTCTTACGCCCTTTTTTTGACGCGCTACTCGTCCCACAGTTTTTGTCACACATACACAAAAAGGTGTCAAATCGACCGGCTCGGCCGGGCGACGCGGGCTATGACTTTTCTAAGGGTTTCGGCAAACGGTTTGCCTAAAAATCGCCAAAAACCACGCCAAAAAATGAATGGGTGTGTATTGGTAGAATGTTCGCGAGCTACAGTTGGTGACATCATCGCTAGAGGGCAGAGGGAGAAAGAAATTCCTCGAAAAAAAAATTTGTAAACTGCGCTTGAGGCCGCAAATTTCACTCTACAGAAATAATTTATACATAGAAACGTAGGAAAATTTGTGGTGGTCGCAGTGATAACACTGCTGAAGCTGTCACCTTTATAGTTTTGGCGTCACACGCAAAGATGCGGCAGCAACACCCATCCACAGCCCCATAGACTGCCATGTTAAAAAAGCGGGAAAATTTCTGGAGGAAAGCAGAAGTAACATTTCTTTGAATCGCTGTAAAGGGGACATTTCTTCCTGGTAATCACACAAAACAGGTCTCTAGACGTTCGGGAAGGGCTCAGCATGCTCACAGTAAAGTCGGTTCAGAGATTGGAGCAACGGTTTGGTCAGGAGTCCTTTCTGTTCGAGGGGTGGCTTTCAGACGTTTTTCTCTCTCTCAGCACTGTTTAATCTCACACAGCAGCTGCGGTTGATTGCTCTGCTCTGATTGGTGGGCTCCACCTGGCCCCTCTCACAGACACAGACAGGGAGCAGAGGGGGGAGGGGGCTGTTTTCACTGTCTTTATAATATCAATGACTATCAGGGCTACATTTTTAATGTCGGCCATTTTATCCTTCTCTGTCGCAGACACATACACAGACATAGATAGAGAGACACACAGACTTTCAAAATAAGAGTCCCTTCAAAACAAAATATTTTAGAAAACTCTCTCCTCAACAGGCAAAACACGCACGCACACACACACAAACATACACACACACACACACACACACACACACACAACAAGACTTTCAAAATAAGAGTTCCTTCAAAATAAAAGACTGTAAAACTTTCTCCTTAACTGCCCCCCACAAGCCTGACTGTGATTAACTTGATTGAACTCTCTGTATAATAACAATGACTGTCAATAATACAGTTTGAATGTCGGCCATTTTATCCTTCTCTCTCAGAGATAAACACAGACAGATAGATGGATAGAGGGAGACACAGACAGACAGACAGACAGACACAGACACACAGACACACACACTAGACAAAATTCTTTCAAAATAAGAGTCCCTTCAAAATAAAAGACTTTGGAAAACTCTCTAATTAACAGACAAAACACACACACACGCGCATACACACGCTGACAGCTATTTAATGTAGGGCTCGACGGGGCCAGAGTCAGGCACACTCAAAATTTCTTTAGAAATTTTTCTAGTTATTAGGTATTATTCATCGCCGCTTGGTATCGCATTTGTATTTTCCCGGCACTGAACAGCGGCGCGCAAAGGATCTAGGATGTGAGGCCGCGAAGGATACTCCGGTGCATCCTCCAAAAAGAGGGAAAAGAAGGACGCATTTGAAGGACGCATTTGAAGGAGCCTTCGAATTGGGACAGCCTTCGCGCGGCGTTGTGACGTAATCGGCCATCAAATGCGTGCTTCGAAGGATGCAGCCCCTGAATTGAGACACAGCTTCAGACTCTCTGAGTAAGTTAACTTGAATAATACCATTTCTGTGCAGTGAGAGCATGGCTTTGCGCCGTCTGGTGCTGTATTTTTGGACCCAGCAGCCTACATAAATATCTTAGTCCATCACCTGAGAATCTGTATCTTTCAATGAGATAGTCATCTCCAAAGGCCAACGGGTCTGACCTGTCCTGGAAGACTCTTTCACGCCTAAATGCTCGTCTGAGGATTAGGGCTTCCTCATCCAGCACATCCTCCAAAAAAGGGCAAGCCATTATGAAGAGGGAACAGGTGAATGGGAGTTGGACCTAAATATACTATATTGCCCTCAGCACAGATTTCATTGAAAACACCTTTGCAACTTCATCAGCTGTGTTTTGTAATCTCAATTACTGCACTAAAACACATATTTATGAAACCTCTGACGGCAATTTGACAAGCAGTCTTCATTAGCATAGCAATATAACACTTGGCCTGAGTAATAATACTTACCACTATATATATATATATATTAGTGCTGTCAAAAATATCGCGTTATTAACGCGTTAACGCAAAACAATTTTAACGGCGTTAATTTTTTTATCGCGAGATTAACGCTCTTTGTGACCTAGTGAACTTGTAGTTTTTTCATAAGCTGTGGCCACTGCTAGTAACGTTAGAAAAACTACAGGATCCAGCTGTAAACCGGAAGCAAAACAATAAGCGCGCCGCACGCTACCGTATTGTGGATGTCGAGCACGAGATGCTGAAATAGACGCTGCTAACAAAATTATGAATGGAAAGTTCCGTTTTAAAACGTTGCAATATGGGTCGTTAGATAAAACCAACGTTATCTGTGTGTATTGTCGGTGTGAACTGAGTTATCATCGTAGCACATCCAGTCTGAAATAACACTTGATGGCCAAACACACCGGCAATTCAAATTCTCCGCCTCCTCCGCGTCATAACCAGGCGACAATGGATGGATTTATTTTGTATCACCCTGTTTTGAAGGTTGTTGAGGGGGCTGTTTTTGTGACTAGGTATTTATTTTTTTGTCATCTGTTTATTGATAGTGTTGCTTTGTTTGAGATTTTGCTTCAGACGTGAATGGCTCTAACACTACATGTTGTTGTTGTGGTTTGCAATAAAAAACATTTGCACAAAGCAAGCCTATCCACTTTTCCATGTTGATAAGAGTATTAAAATGATAATTCAAGGGACATTTAGAATAGATAAAAATGTGCGATTAATTTGCGATTAATCGCGAGTTAACTATGACATTCATGAGATTAATCGCGATTAAATATTTTAATCGATTGACAGCACTAATATATATATATATATATATATATATATATATATATATATATTATATATAATATAATAATAATAATACTTGAATCAATATAAAAAGACAGTTGCAATTACAAACAGCCAACAGATTTAAATGAAATGAGAAATGACTATATATATATGTAATATGTTAATACAGGATAATTAAAATGATGCAACATACTTAGAAAGACCATGGACATGCTGTAAAACACATTAATTCCTCACAGGATTGACGGTGGAAATACAGGTGAATCACCAGGATTAATCTTAGCCTGGCTGTTAGCCTCATAGACATATATACATAGACGCCGCATTGAGCGCTGAATCGTACGTCGACGTCGCCGCCATTTTGGATGTGGCAAAGTGGAGCGATCGGAGAAGATGCCTCATTCATGTGCTGCATGGAAGTGTACCAACCGGTTTACAGTACAAACCAGATCTCATGGCGTTACCTTTCACAGGTAAGAATGAAAAATTACTTTGTATTTGGCCATTATAACGTCCTTTTACGAACAGAATTTGCTGACTTTGTGGCTAATACTATGAAGTCCCGCGCATAATACTGTGAATGCCCGCGGTGAAACCAAACAACCAAGAACTCTTTCCTATTTAACTAAATTGGCCCGAAGTAACTACTCTGATTGTTGTTAGTTGCTTTGCTAACTTTCCTCATACTATGTAGGTTTCCCAAAGATAAAGAGCTGAGAAAGCAATGGGAAACAGCTGTCAGAAGGGAAGGGTTTTCTGCTAGTCCGTCATCCATGCTCTGCAGTGAGCATTTCAGACCGGAGGATTTTGACAGGACAGGTCAGTCAGTCAGGATCAGAGCTGGAGCTGTTCCTTCAGTCTTCTGTTTCCCAGCTCATCTCCACAGGGTAGGTGTATCACTATGCTATAAGGATATAATAATTTAATACCACACTATGCTGAAGGTGTTTTTTCCCTTTCTGAATGTGAAGGAATCAGTGATGTTTTTTGTATTACACTGTGAGATCATTTCTATATTTTATCCTTCGCTTTAGCCTGTGGTTACCAGGACGTCTCAGACCTCAAAGAAGGCACAGGAGACCCTGTCACTGGACTGTTCCCAGCTTGTCCAAGAGGCCGAGCCCCTGCCTCTGCCCAATGTTGTGAGTAATAAGTGCTAGCTATGCCTCAAACAGCTGTGAGCATTATGACCCTGGTTATATTCAAACCTCTTGTCACCCCCACACCCCATGCCCTAACAACACCTCCCATTCTCTGTCACTCTTTCAGGCAGACTCACATACACATATGCACATACATTGAAACATGTCAGTATTGAATCTGCATCCTTGACACACACACACACACACACACACACACACACACACAGTGTTGGCAGTACAATTGAGGAGTGATAAGATTCAGAATGTGTAAGAATTTGGGACAGTTGCCAACACATTGTACTAGTAAAGATGTGATGGACTGTGACTGAGTGATGTAATATATGTATATATATATAAAACATGATTTATAATATTTTCATCCTTGTTTGTACTAGGACCACTCCTATGCTCTGCCTTCATCACATGATGATCTGAGGGCCAGACTCAGGGAAGCCCTGGCTAGGGTGGAGAGTCTGGAAAGAGAGAGGAGGAACGCGAAGGACAGAGAGAGGAGGGCAAAGAACACTGTGAGTGGTCTTCTGCAGGATCTCAGGGTGAAGAAACTAATAAATGAAGAGTTGAAAGAGCAGCTCGATATATACTCAGGTAAGATTAAAATACAAATATGGAGAAAATTTGATCTTTAGTGTATAATACTTTCGCTTCTTTGTTAAGACTTCCTAGTGATTTCAATGGTACTTACTAATTTGCCTGTTCTATTGAATTTCAGATCTTCCAATACACCTCCTGTCAAAACAGAGCCACGAATACACCAAAGACCAGAGGGAGTTTGCCATCCTCTCCACTTACATGGTCCGAAGGCATACAGCTATCTGAGGGAGACTCTTAATATCAACCTCCCACATCCACATACATTGCAAAGGTATTGTTCATATTATTTGAAACCTTTTTTTTCCATGTTAGCTGTGCATATTATTTTATCCTGTTATGACTGAACAGATTGAAAGGCGGACATACCTACACCTAGCATTATTAACATCTGCCAATACTGCTTCCAGTGATTATTGATCAGCCAAAAAATCCTGATCAGGGCACCCATATTAAATGACTGCTTTTCTTTCTTACCAAGGTGGATGAGCTCTGTGGATGCCAAGCCTGGCCTTAACATGATGATGCTGGACATGTTGAAGGGAAGACAAGAGGAAGACCCAGCTAAATATGGTTGTGTGTGTCTCATGTTGGATGCCATGGCCATTAAAAAACATGTCCAGTACAACCCCCATACCCAGAAAATGTCTGGATTTGTGGATATGGGGGATGGTTTGAATGAGACAGATGTTGCCACTGAGGCTCTTGTTTTTATGGTGGTAGGCCTTCAAGGCCACTGGAAGGCCCCAATTGCCTACTATCTTACCAAGTGCCTGTCGCCAGAGACTCAGGAGGTTCTGCTTGTTCATGCGTTGGAGGAACTGCATAAGTGCGGCATAAGAGTGGTATGTGTCACAATGGATGGGCATGCCTCCAATGTCCGCATGTGCAACCTACTTGGGTGCCAGCTAAAGGGAAACCCTGTTGAGCCCTTAAAAACATTCTTTCCACATCCACTGACTGGTGAGAGGGTGTTTGTGATGATGGATGCTTGCCACATGTTGAAGTTGGCACGGAATATGCTGCAGGCTTACAGTCCATTAACCAGCACCAGTGGCCAGATCAACTGGAGATACATCGTTCATCTGAATGATGTCCAAACAAAAGATGGATTGCACGCTGCCAACAGGGTAACAGACAAGCATGTGAATTTTGATTCACAGAAGATGAAGGTGTCCCTGGCTGCACAGACACTGAGTCGGTCTGTCACAGTGGCTCTGCGCGCACTGAGGGACCTTGGCTATTCACAGTTTCAACACTGTGAAGCAACAGCTGAATTCATTGAGGTGGTACTAACATAATACTACTACTAACATAATACTACTACTAACATACACACAAACTAGGACTGCAAGATTGTTGCTAAAATGTGTATCACAACTTTTCTCCCTAAGAATGGAGATCAACTAGTGAATCATTTTTATATTTTAGAAATTAGAGTAATGACTCATAGGAACATGTTATTGTTTATGGTGATGATTATTGTGCTTTCTGTTAATGCAGACATTTGCTTTTAGATAATTGACAGGCTCTTTGACATAATGAACAGCCGCAATCCCCATGCCAAAGGGTTCAAAGCTCCCCTGGGTTCTTTGAATTGGGCAGAGAGTGTAGAGTTCTTGGTGAGAGGCAGGGACTACTTGATGAGTTTGGTGATGAAAGACGGCACACCCCTTCACCGATCAAAGAGGTTTTAGGAAATAGTGAAGCTTTTGTTTGCATGAAGAGTTCATAAGTTTATGACATCAAGTTCATATGATGTTCTGTTCTAGGCTGGACAATAAATTCAAATGTAATTTTGATCAAATACCCTCTATTGATATAGAGAGAATATTGAAGGTATGACTATTGGTGCCTTACAAGATATTGATATATTATGGATATATTGCCCAGTCCTATTCTGTTCTCTCGTTCCGTATGCTGCATCATAAGTTCATATGATGCTTTGTTCTCTGGTTTCAATGTTTTTGCAGTCTCCTGTTTTGTTTCTGTTGGACTTCTATCTTCAGTGTTTTTCATTCCTTAGAGGTGTTATAATGGTATGTATGGCAGTGTCGATGTTCTCAAGCTTTCCCATTTCTGTTATAATATTGTTTCTCGTTACTTTAACATCTATAAATGAACAAAATCACGTAGTGCTCTCTTGAGGTATTTTGGTTTGCCATGATTATACTGACAAAACATTTCCTTGTGAAGGTACCTATCTATCATGGGATTCATCATCAACATCGACACCCTGATGTTGATGATTCCAGAACAGCTTCAACGTCAGCGGTACGTCTGCACCTACCGCTTTAGCCAGGATCACTTGGAGCTCCTCTTTAATTCAATCAGGGCATCAGGTAGGGATTTCAGATTTTTTTGCTATGTGGTTTGTTTCTATGTATGCATATTATCCGGGTAACTGTATATGTAAATGTGGTGTTTGTATGTGTTTTAGGGGGCTGGAATAACAATCCCTCAGCCAGCCAGTTCCAGGCCATCTTCCGCCATCTGATGGTGCGGTGTGGTGTGTCTCCAAGCACATCGGGAAATGTGGCAGCACAGGATGAGACCGTGTCCCTGTCTGCTTTTGAGATGTCCTCTTCTCCAGCAGCAGAAGAAACTGAAGAGCTTCCATCCCCTTTGCCAATGTTCCTGCTTTAGTGTGTGACCATAGCTATCTACCAACCCGCTTTGGTGGTCTTGTGGACAATTCACTGGTGTACATCTCAGGGTTTGTTGTTCGCCAAATTCTCAAAAAGCTGTCCTGTGATGTGTGCCGTGGTAGTTTGGTGACTGATGCTGTACCCGCATCATTTGATCAGAGCTACCACTTGCTCACACTAAAAAACAAAGGAGGGCTGATGATTCCTTCTGAGGGCACTGTAAAGGTGGTCAGGTCAGCTGAGCGTTTTATTCGCCAGTCACTGTCAGAGCAAGCTGTCAAAGTGGCCTTGATCTGTCAGTTTGTCCGGGCTGAGATTGGTTCTGAGGATGTGTTTTTTCTGGGGGGGCACATTCAAGAAACACAGTTTGGAATTGACAACCATCATTTTGTGCTGATGTCATTAGTTGTGTCTGTCTTCCACAAACTGAGGCTGCACCACATTGCCAAACTGAACACCCTTAAGTTGCAGAGTGGCAACACACGGAAAAAGCTGTGCAAGAGTATTCTTTTCCAAGGTTTTTAACTTACACACACACACACACACACACACACACACATACACGTACACACACACACACAGACTGCATTGTATAGCTGTATAGATATGTCATCAATGCCCCCCGTGTAGATATACAGTATGTGTGTATATATGTTCATCAATGTGCACCCCCCTCCCTGTATATATATATATATGTATATATGTCATCAATGCCCCCCGTGTAGATATACAGTATGTGTGTATATATGTTCATCAATGTGCACCCCCCTCCCTGTATATATATATATATGTATATATGTCATCAATGCCCCCCCGTGTAGATATACAGTATGTGTGTATATATGTTCATCAATGTGCACCCCCTCCCTGTATATATATATATATATGTATATATGTCATCAATGCCCCCGTGTAGATATACAGTATGTGTGTATATATGTTCATCAATGTGCACCCCCCTCCTGTATATATATATATATATATATATATATATGTATATATGTCATCAATGCCCCCCGTGTAGATATACAGTATGTGTGTATATATGTTCATCAATGTGCACCCCTCCCTGTATATATATATATATGTATATATGTCATCAATGCCCCCCCGTGTAGATATACAGTATATATGTATATATGTTCATCAATGTGAATATAAAAACGATTAATCAAAATCAGTTAAATGTAAATGTTAGTGCTCTTTATTCAGAAAACCCTCATGTCACATCTACATTTCAGGATCTGGTTATTATAGACACAGATTAAATGTTAAATATAAATATTTCAATATTTATCACCACAGTAACAGTGTTACACTCATTAGTAGCTGTAAACACTCAGCGTTAGAAAAATACATACATATTGGTTTGGTGCTTACTTATATCCTAAACATAAGGAGTAAACATTTATAATCATCACTTTAAAAGTTACATACGTTGTTTTTGGTGCCTATTTGTTTCCCAGATATATTAGTGTGTGTGTGAATGGGTGAATAAGAGGCATTAACTTAAAGCACTTCGTAGAAAGGCGCTTTATGAAGTTCAGTCCATTTCCTTTTATTAGTTTACGGGGCAGATCTGCCACATCCAATATGGCTGGACGCACTGACGTAACGCAGCAACGGACCAACCTGCTCAATGAGGCGTCTATGTATATATGTCTA
>CAMPSB010000495.1:0-30175 GCA_946959425.1 Argyrosomus regius | reverse complement strand
AGAACAGAATAGACATTGTTTAACCTGCTCCCCCACCCAACTGCCAAGCCTGTCCTCCAGGGTTCTTCTGGTGACTGACTCAGTTGTCGTGTTTGTTTTGCTAGTGGTGATGTTGGACTGCCATCTAGTGATCTAGTGTGGTGGAACAACTTGGTGCTCCCTGATTGGGACCTGATAGGAGCTTTTTACCAACTCCTTGCTTTCTTCTTGAACCCCTGGTCCAGCTACATAGAACCAAAGTGTCTGATGACTGGCAAGACCTTTGTTTATGTCTGCATGTACTGTAGGGAGTCTAGTGGGTTTATCAGAGCTGGATTTCGTGAAATTGTCTTTCTGCAGCTGCTAAAAACAATGTTGACTTGAGAAGAGCTAAAGAGAATTAAAAAGCTTAGTAGATCTGCATAGTTGAATGCTGTTTCATTTAATATACAAAATACTGATCAGTGAACTTCAAGTATCAATGTTTCTGCTTGAGAACTGTGAAGAGCTCTTTCCACCTCTTTCTTCAATCTATAAAATCTGTTGAAAATTGTTAAAATGTAAATATTAAACAAATAAAATAAAGTGACACTATCAATGATTTACCAAATTTTATTAATTTTCAGGCTTCCATGGCTTCAGACATAAATTGTCACATAAAGCAGCATGGTGCAACTGTTTCAACATAAAATAACAGATTTTAAATCAAATTGATGCTACACTGATCTGCACTGTGTAACTTTGTGCTCAAGGTACAATAACTTGCAACAAATACATAATCCTTTAAGGCACTAAGTCACACAAAACAAATTATTTCACGTTTTCTGGTCCTCCAGCTGCTCTACCTCAACTCTCAGTGATTTACAGAGTGTATTGACGAACAGCAAACTGCTGTAAAATATAGCTGCTCTTAACTATAGTTTGCTAACACTGTGGTGCAGGCAAACGCTGAGAGCTGGTGTCGCGCCAGAACCAGAGCTGGCCAAGCGGTCAATGTAACTGGGCAGTGCATTTATGACAGTGGTATTGCCACTGTCATAAATGTAGCTCCCTCTGAATCTGAGGGAGCTAAGTGAAATGAAGAAGGGGGGAATCATTAACGGTAAACAGTAGCATACATCTTGTAATCTACAGAACTAAAGTGCATCAGTAAAACATCCTCAATGAGGAATTACCTGAATTACCCTGCAGATACTATATTAAAGCAGCAAAGTAGAAAAGATCCAGTGGCACTTTGTGAGCAGTACAACAGTATAATAATTATGTTATGGCATATAATGATGCCATATGACATTATCATGATTATATACATTTGTTTCACCAACCTCCTCATAGTCCTACTTGAAGGTGATGAGGTAGTCTGGGTACGCTTGGTTATCGTGAAACACCACATACATGCTAGGGTTGTCTATTCTGTTCACCACACTGTCGTAGTGGTCATCAGACTGTAGGTCATAGCGAAGTGGAGGAACCTTCATGCTGCTTCGGCCCTGAGTGTAGATGCCAGTCAGGACTCGGGCCACAAACATTAACTGAGTACCATCAGCAGCTGGCCTGGAGTAGGTGGGGTTGGCTGAGTAGCTGGCGTTTACAGCAAAGTAGGTTCCTTGTCCAAATGCAGTTGCTGAGAATAAGACAAAAAGGGGAATTAAGTATTCATATCTAAACAACAGTACTTTTGTTACCAGACCTTACACTACCAAAGCAATGACTACTTATTACTTTGAATTACTCCAAAAGATCTTTACCGTTCTGCCCAGCAAAGCGCCTGTTGAATCCAGTTTTCATGATGGAGTCACAGTTGTCCTCGGTTGTCCCGTGGTACAGAAGCTTTTCACCTGCTCCACCTACATGTTTGTTCTTATCAGAAAGGTTCTTCTTCTGCACTTCATAGGCACGTCGCAGATGAACGTTCTGCAAGCGCTCAATCTGTCGAGGAAAAACGTATGTATGTATGTAAAGATATACAATTGAAGGCATACCCTGTCTCAAACAAGTTCCATTTATCTAGATGAAAGCTATTAGGCTCCTCCCCACCTTCATTACAGTCTTGGAGACAGTTCGTTTGAAGGCCTCCTTCACTGTCCGGTACTCTGGAGATGAAGGCTGCAGTACAACAACCTTCAAATTTTCATCATCAGCCATGTTGTCCCAGTACAGAGGGAAAGTGAAGTCTGGACAAAGTCGGAAGTCAAAATAAAAAATAAAAAAAAGTGAAATATTCAGAGTAAATGTGTAATAGTACAACATTCAGTGATGCATTTTGTTGTTTTCCTTTGCTGTAGACAGATGAACATAATTTTATTTGGTTGTTTTGTTTTATGATTAAACATAAAATAACACAACATTTATGTTATTTATATTTGTGTTATTCTGAAAAATTAATATAGTTATCAGTCTCAAATTACAGTCTCAGCAAACTGTTTTTACACGATAAATTTTCATCAAGAACCATCTTCTCACCTGGCAGATTCACAAGTCGTTTCAGCTTCGCCGTGACGAATCCCATTCGTCTTGTGGCCTCAGACCTCTGTAGATTCACGCTCCACTTGCTGCCCTGTGCATCCACTATCCCTCCTGCTACATCATTGTTTTCCAGGATGTGATTGGCTGTTTTGGGGAGTCTCTCCCAGTTGCCGTTATGTGCCAGGATGCACCAGGCCACACGGGTGTACAAATCCTCCTCCTTTCTGACTCTCCTCTCTCTTCTGAGTGAGCCTTGCAGAAAGACATTAATCATCTGCATCACTTGGTTGACCCCATCTTTTAACCCACTCACTGTAAGGCTGCCCTGGCCAGATTGGTGCATCTGCATGCATAGGCCCTGGGTCTTCACCAGCTGCTTCAGATCCTCCATGTCGTCCGCGGTGAGGCCTGCCAGCTCCTCCTTTTTGAAGGTTTGAGTGGAGCACTGAGCCTGATACAGTTCCTTCAGCTTTGTCATGGCATCGTCAACATCTTTTCTGGAGAGACCCAGGAACAGGAAAACGGACTGCTTACTTGTGGAGGTGGTATGGAGGGTGCCTGAACTCACAGATGAAGGTGGCTGTTGTTGTTGTTGCACCTGAGGCAACTGAGGCACTGACACTGCAAGGTACGTCAACAGATAACAATCAGTGAAACTTTCCAATAAAATAAGAAATTTTTTAAGCAAACACAAAAGAAGGAGACAAAAATTGGTGTCACCTCTGTTGATTACAGCAGTGGAAAACATTTGCATTGCTTCCTCTTTAAATGCCAAAAAGACGTTGATCTTGATCAGGACGAGGTGGATGTCAGTGAGAAAGTTAAGTGAAGTGGTCGACGTGGCAGTCTTCACTCCTCGGAGGATGGCACCTGCCACAACACCGGGGTCCAACCCACCAGCTCCTGCAATAATGGTTTCAATTTTTACTGGAAGAATCAAAACTTCAACTACAAACTTGATATCAGGTGTTTGTGTCTGTATTGAACATCTAGAAAGTCTTACTTACCAGCACAGATGGCAGGAATGGCCACAGACTTGAGTCCAAATTTTTCACAATATTTAATGATGCGACACACCAGTTGTTCAACGATACCTGCATCTTTTTCTCCACAAACATGTAAAATTGCTTTGCAGGGGAAAAACCCAGGCTGGGACACGACAGCTTCCCGTCGGTTCACAATTGCTACACACAACACAGACAACATAACTAATTAGAGTTACGTAAACAATATGTTAGATATTTACTGAATTAAATCATAAAATCACCATGTCATCAGAGATTAAGGAAACACGCTCAACTGAGATATGAGCTTCTTGACAACAATACTACAGTCAGTATGTTTCTTCTTTTGAAATTTGTTCAAAATTAGTTGGAAGACTGGGGAGAAGCCTCTCCAGTATTTTGAATTTGAACTGTAGTACCAATTTTAACTACTAGATGTCACTATTACAAACATGTAAAATATTTTTCCTTTAAGCACAAATGTTCAGCATGTCCTCTCACCTGCTTTTAGTTCAGCCACCACCTCTGGTCCAGCTACAGTTAAGATGTCTTTGCACACGCCATCTGCAAAGTAAAGATATTTGTAAAAGAACAACACTTAGTTTAGTCTACAGCCCAGCGATCAGCTCTACAAGGCTGTAATTGAAAATTCACAAAATACATTTTTACATTTACATTTACATACAAATATATTTTCAAACTGTGAATCCTCCTGTGTGCATTTAATTATATCAAGACCCAACTGATTCCATACCTACCTTTCTGAAAATTGACAAAGTCGGTCGTGTTCACAATAACGTCTGTAGTCTCATTAGTGATGTCACCAAACACCAGCTGTAGTTTAACCCCACTTCTTACTGTCATTGTGATGTCATCAAGGTCACTGCTGAGGGACTTAAAGATTGCTGAAAGGAAGAACATGATATATATATATGCTGCAAATTCCTCACTGTATTTGTTCTTTAAAGTAGTCTGAGCACATGACTTACCTTGGCCTCCCTGATTCATTTTTATGCCGAGTTGCTTGTAGACATCATGGTAGCACTGGAAATAAAGATACCATCATTTAACACTTACTCATCAATAATGTATCTTATAAACCATTTACAACAGTTGCCCAAGTGTTGATAGTCACCTGCTCAGAGTCAGGATAGTCTGGTTTAATGACAATGTGGATGCTGGAGAGAGACCCAGAGGATGCAGACAATCCAAACTGACCAATGCTCTCAGTCAACACTTGAATGGCTTCTCTCAGCGGGAATTTTAAAACAATTCCAGGTCCGATAACTGGAAAGGCCACCGAGCACAAGTGCTGCTGTACACAGAGGTCTAAACATCTCTTCAGACCATAGCCAAGCGCCTACAAAACAACAAAAATCATTTCCATAGTGTCTTCAAAAGTTGCCTCTGTGTGGCACTTTCTAACATGTACAGTAAATTAAAGCAAATTTGAGTTTAGTAGCTAAACTTCTACTACAACTTCCACTTAATGCAGCATTTGACCAGGTATGCTGAGTAAGAGAAAGTCACAAGCTAATTTTGTCATTCTTCTAACAACTACTTAAGTTATTTTATTTCTTATAGACAGAGCACCACGAATGCTTTTGAGGACAAACTTTGAAGTGTTTCACCTGTACACTCTTGCCTCTGACTCCATCCCATGGCAAGCACTCAATGAAGAAGAGCTTTGAACAGCCCAGAGATGAAGGTGCATCAACCTGCAGAACATCACCAGGGGCGAGGGTACATGTCTCTGCCTTTGAGGCAAACTTTGACTTGAATGCACTCCCTGCTCTTTTCAACAGACAATTACCAATTCTTGTTGAAGTTGGCTGCCTGTTGAGCATAGGGACCACCAACACATTCACCTGTTGAAATAATGTCAAATGATGTCAGTGTGAGTATTACCTTGCTGCTGTATTACTTCATGTAAGGTACTACAGAAAATTGTCAAACCTGCTCTTCCTCCAAACTGCAGAGTTTGATCTCCAGGCTTGTCTTGTTGACTGCAATGCTTTGAGGAGTAGCTTGGAGCATTCTGGGGGCAGGTGTAGGTGTTACACTGCTGGTGCTGGAGCTTTTCACATTTGGGGAGTTCACACCTTGCTGTTCCCTGATAAGGACGTGACAGGAACTCTCTACCAGCTCCTTGCTCACTTTACCTTCTGCTTGGAAGTACTGCCGTGCCCCTGGTCCATCTAGAACCAATCTATCTGACGACAGACTGGATAGAGCTTTGCTTAATTCTGCCTGGACCTCCTTGACCAGACAGCGGGGGCCTGACACAAGCACACAGGGGTCTGGTACATGGGAAGGTTTTAAAGTCACGTTGGTCTGCTTCACATCACTCATGTTTAAGAATTTATCGAAACAGTCAACCAGTTCAGGAAGTGGTAGTTTCAACAGTTCTTGCGTCCCGACTTGGTTCATCTGGTACTCATGCAGAACCTCTTTGAGCTTGTTCACATTTTCACTGTAGCCCACCAGACGCACTTTGGTGGTTCCACTGGGTCCTAGGATGAAGCTGACGTCCACTCTCAGCTCACGACAGTTTGCTTCATTCTTGGCTTTGATCATGATTTCTTTCACTCTGTCAAGATCTGGAGGTACAGCTGCAGTTCCCTGAAGCTCCACATTGGCCACACTCAGGTCTCTCAACACTATTGCCAGAGCCTCATCAAGGTCATCAGAGGACACACTGGACAGAACCAACTCTGACCCCAAATCTAGGGAAACCGGATTTCTAAAGCTCTGCTGGAAACAAGCCTGGTACTTGGAGATGGTGTCACTGGATGTTATAAAGGCTATTAAATCTGTAGGGAGGTTAACCCTCTTTTCCATAACCTTTTTCTTCAGTTCATCATGTTTTGGAGCTCCTGACTGCACCACATTCTCTGGGCCCTTCAAGATGATAGATGATTTACTAATGACATCTGTGTTTATCATGAATCATCAATCATGAAATCATCAGCCAAGGTTTCTCAACGGTTGTGGTGTAGTGGAGGGTATACGCAGGTATACAGAATTTACCTAGTTGTTTTTCAGTCAGCAGTGAGTATTCCCACTTCTAAATCCTCTCTGATATGCATCTTTCAGTTGTGTTTTTTCTCTAGGATGGCAAAGGCATGACATAGTTGCTCAATTTTCACAAGTGGATGGAGTAAGGAATAAGGAATACTTGATTAAAAATGCATAATTATGTAGTCTGACTTGTCTGTGGCTCAGTATTTATTGCACCTCTTCAGTGTCTAATTTTGATTCATATCGATTCTTAATCAAGTGAAGTTATGTAACAATGTACAAATACCACTGGCCCAGTTTTAGTGCAGTCAAAGGGCGTTTATCCTTTGCTTGTCAGGCCACTTTAACAAACACATTTTAAGCATAAATTAACAGTATACCCACTTCTCCAAGCTCCACTACACCACTGGTAAAGGGCAATATTTTCTCACCTCTGACTCACTAGTTTGACTCACGGTCAGTTGCAATTCACCAGAGGGAAAGGCGATGGTGTGAAACTTTCTCTGTAAAACTCTTTCCTGGTCTGTTGAATCAACGAAATCATAGATTTAAACTAAAAATATAGTCACACTATTACTTATTTCAACTCAATTCCTTACCTTCTTTTTCCTTGAAAGTAATTTTGTAGGTGTTGTCTCCGATCTTTTCAATCGTTCCACATTCACCTCCCCCAGAGTCTCGTTTTTTCAAAAAGTGTCGCCGGATCTTGTTCTTCTCTATGTCTGTCAGATCTCTCGCTTCAAAAAACAAATGATGTTCGTAATTATCCATTTTACTGAACTCAAAAGAAAACTTTGAGCATTCCTTGTCTCCTTGCCTTTTCAGTGAAGGGTGTGCTCTGAGTCTGAACTCATAAATAAGCTTTTTTTACTTTCAGTTTCGCTTCACTGTAAACCTTGTGCTGTCTGTTCATTAGCTCATATATAAATGTTTATAAATGGACACCCTGTTACATACAAAGGTCAGGTTTAGCTTGAAGTGGGGCTTTTCCCAGGATAGTCTTATGCAGGTCATTTGATCAGAGTTATTGCGATGAAATCACGATGATACACTGATGATGATGATGATGATGATGATGATATCTATATCTGTATATGTACATTACGTTGAGAGCAACGTAAAGCCAGAGTGATTTCTTGTATGTGTACACATACTTTGCCAATACTCTGATTCTTGATGATGATGTTTTTATACAGAAAATGATGCTGATATAAGAGACAATTATTCCAGAGGTTATGATTATGACACTATTTCACACATTGTTGTTTTATATAAAAATAAAAATAAATCCAAAGGGGGAAAAACACAGTATCACACAGGAGACAACAATGGAGAACTCAGAGCTTGTTTAAAGAAAACAGCTGCTTGCTGCTGCTAAAACTGGGTTTCCTGTGAGCATTACATAATTTCCTCTTTCTTGACCCTCATTTCACCTCTCCACCTAACAGTCAAATCAATCAATAAAATTACATGGCATGGTCATAGAGTCTACTCTAGATCTTGGAACAATGAGAAGGGAAACAAGTGTTTTGTTGACCACAGATTATTAAATTATGTGAAATAATATTAAGAAATGAAGCACTATTGCTCCCCCCCCTTCTCATAGTCCTACTTGAAGGTGATGAGGTAGTCTGGGTACGCTTGGTTATCATGAAACACCACATATATGCTAGGGTTGTCTATTCTGTTCACAACACTGTCGTAGCGGTCATCAGACTGTAGTTCAGTGCGAGGTGGAGGAACCTTCATGTCGCTTTGGCCCAGAGTGTAGATGCCAGTCAGGACTCGGGCCACAAACATTAACTGAGTACCATCAGCAGCTGGCCTGGAGTAGGTGGGGTTGGCTGAGTATCTGGCTTTTACAGCAAAGTAGGTTCCTTGTCCATATGAAGTTGCTGATGATAAGTGGAAAAAGGGAATTAAGTATTCATATCTAAACAACAGTGCCTTTTTCTTTTTACCAGATCCTACACTACCAAAGCAATGACCACATATTGCTTTGAATCACTCCAAAAGATCTTTACCGTTCTGCCCAGCAAAGCGCCTGTTGAACCCAGTTTTCATGATGGAGTCACAGTTGTCCGCGGTCGTCCCGTGGTACAGAAACTTTTCACCTGCTCCACCTTCCTGTTTGTTCTTATCAGAAAGGTTCTTCTTCTGCACTTCATAGGCGCGTCGCAGATGAACATTCTGCAAGCGCTCAATCTGTCGAGAAAAAAACACATGTATGTACATAAAGATATACAATTTAAGGGATACCCTGTCTCAAACAAGTTCCATTTATCTAGATGAAAGCTATTAGGCTCCTCCCTACCTTCATTACAGTCTTGGAGACAGTTCGTTTGAAGGCCTCATTCACTGTCCGGTACTCTGGAGATGAAGGCTGCAGTACAACCACCTTCAGATTTTCATCATCAGCCATGTTGTCCCAGTACAGAGGGAAAGTGAAGTCTGAAGACAGTTGGAGGTCAAAATTTAAAAAAAAAAAAAAGTAAATGTATAAATAGTAAAACATGCAGTGATGCATTTTGTTGTTTTTCTTTGCTGTAGACAGAAGAGCAGAATTTTATTTGGTTGTTTTGTCTTATGATTAAATATAAAATAACATAACATTTATGTTATTTAGATTTGTATTGTTCTGAAAAATCAGTCTTAGTTATCAGTCTCAAATTATAGTCTCACCAAACTGTTTTTATACCATAAATTTTCATCAAGAACCATCTTCTCACCTGGCAGATTCACAAGTCGTTTCAGCTTCGCAGTGACGAATCCCATTATTCTTGTGGCCTCAGACCTCTGTAGATTCACGCTCCACTTGCTGCCCTGTGCATCCTCTATCCCTCCTGCTACATCATTGTTTTCCAGGTTGTGATTGGCTGTTTTGGGGAGTCTCTCCCAGTTGCCGTTATGTGCCAAGATGCACCAAGCCACACGGGTGTACAAATCCTCCTCCTTTCTGACTCTCCTCTCTCTTCTGAGAGAGCCTTGCAGAAAGACGTTAATCATCTGCATCACCTGGTTGACCCCATCTTTTAACCCACTCACTGTAAGGCTGCCCTGGCCGGATTGGTCCATCAGCATGCATAGACCCTGGGTCTCCACCAGCTGCTTCAGATCCTCCATGTTTTCCGCGGTGAGGCCTGCAAGCTCCTCCTTTTTGAAGGTTTGAGTGGAGCACTGAGCCTGATACAGTTTCTTCAGCTTTGTCATGGCATCATCAACATCTTTTCTGGAGAGACCCAGGAAGAGGAAGACGGACTGCTGACTTGTGGAGGTGGTATGGAGGGTGTCTGAACTCACAGATGAAGGTGGCTGTTGTTGTTGATGTTGTTGTTGTTGTTGTTGTTGTTGTTGTTGTTGTTGTTGTTGTTGTTGCACTTGAGGCAACTGAGGCACTGTAGTAAGTAAGACATTTTTTAATTTTAATAATCAAACACAAAAGAAGGCTGTTTGTGAAAATTGGCATCACCTCTGTTGATTACAGCAGTTGAAAACATTTGCATTGCTTTCTCTTTAAATGCCGAAAAGACGTTGATCTTGATCAGGACGAGGTGGATGTCAGTGAGAAAGTTAAGTGAAGTGGTCGACGTGGCAGTCTTGACTCCTCGGAGGATGGCACCTGCCACAACACCGGGGTCCAACCCACCAGCTCCTGCAGAAATGGTTTAAATTTTTACTGGAAGAATTAAAACTTCAACTACAAACTTGATATTAGGTGTTTGTGTTTTTATTGAATCTAGAAATTCTTAGAAAATATTTACCAGCACAGATGGCAGGAATGGCCACGGACTCGAGTTTAGATGTTTCACAATATTTAATGATGTCACACACTAGTTGTTCGATGATACCTACATCATTGTGTCCATTAACATGTAAAATGGCTTTGCAAGGGAACAATCCAGGATTGGATGCAAAACTCTCCCCTCGATTCACATTTGCTACAGACAACACAACACAGACAATGTAAGTAAGAAGAAGTAAAGAATGTGTAGCTTGAAAATGTGTAGCATATCCTCTCACCTGCTTTTAGTTCAGCCTCCACCTCTGGTCCAGCTACAGTTAAGATGTCTTTGCACACGCCATCTGCAAAGTAAAGATGATATTTGTAAAAGAACACTTAGAAGTCTACAGCCCAGCTAGCAGCTTTGTGAGGCTGTAATTAGGCACAGCTGTGCTTTGATCTAAATGCTAACATGAGCAGATAAAATAATTTTCACAAAATACATGCATAAATACAAGTTGTGAATCCTCCTGTGTGCATTCAATTACATTGAGACCCAACTGATTCCCACCTTTCTGAAAATTTCTGAAGTTAGTCGTGTTCACAATAACGTCTGTAGTCTCATTAGTGATGTCACCAAACACCAGCTGTAGTTTAACCCCACTTCTTACTGTCATTGTGATGTCATCAAGGTCACCGGTGAGGGACTTGAAGATTACTGAGAGGAAGAACATGATATATATATGCTGCAAATTCCTCACTGTATTTGTTATGTAAAGTAGTCTGAGCATATGACTTACCTTGGCCTCCCTGTTTCATTTTTATGCTGAGTTGCTTGTAGACATCATGGTAGCACTGGAAATAAAGATGCCAGCATTAAACAACGCTCATCAATAATGTATCTTATAAACCATTTACAACAGTTGCCCAAGTGTTGATAGTCACCTGCTCAGAGTCAGGATAATCTGGTTTAATGACAATGTTGATGTTGGAGAGAGACCCAGAGGATTCAGACAATCCAAATTGACCAATGCACTCAGTCAGCACTTGAATGGCTTCTCTCAGCGGGAATCTTAAAACAATTCCAGGTCCGATAACTGGAAAGGCCACCGAGCAGAAGTGCTGCTGTACACAGAGGTCCAAACATCTCTTCAGCCCATTGTTAAGTGCCTACAAAACAACAAAAGGCATGTCATTAGTGTGTTCTCTTCAACATTTTTGAATCCACCACCAACTATTTTACTTCACCTGTACACTCTTGCCTCTGACTCCATCCCATGGCAAGCACTCAATGAAGAAGAGCTTGGAGTAGCCCAGAGATGAAGGTGCATCAACCTGCAGAACATCACCAGGGGCGAGGGTGCATGTCGCGGCCATTGAGTCAAACTTTGACGTCAATGCACTCCCTGCTCTTTTCAACAGACAATTACCAATTCTTGTTGAAGTTGGCGGCCTGTTGAGCATAGGGATTACCAACACATTCACCTGTTGAAATAATGTCAAATGATGTCAGTGTGAGTATTACATTGCTGCTGTATTACTTCACGTAAGGTACTACAGAAAATTGTCGAACCTGCTCATCCTCCAAACTGCCAAGTTTGATTTTAAGGCTTGTCTTGTTGACTGCAATGCTCCGAGGAGTAGTTTGGAGCATTCTGGGGGCAGGTGTAGGTGTTCCACCTGTGGTGCTGGAGCTTTTCACATTTGGGGAGTTCACACCTTGCTGTTCCCTGATAAGGACGTGACAGGAACTCTCTACCAGCTCCTTGCTCACTTTACCTTCTGCTTGGAAGTACTGCCGTGCCCCTGGTCCATCTAGAACCAATCTATCTGAAGACAGACTGGATAGAGCTTTGCTTAATTTTGCCTGGACCTCCTTGACCAGACAGCGGGGGCCTGACACAAGCACCCAGGGGTACGGTACATGGGAGGGTTTTAAAGTCACCCTGTTCTGCTTCACATCAGTCATGTTTAAGAATTTATCGAAACAGTCAACCAGTTCAGGAAGTGGTAAGTTCAACACCTCTTGTGTCCCGACTTGGGTCATCTGGTACTTATGCAGAACCTCTTTGAGCTTGTTCACATTTTCACTGTAGCCCACCAGACGAACTTTGGTGGTTCCACTGGGTCCTGGGATGAAGCTGACGTCCACTCTCAGCTCACGACAGTTTGCTTTGTTCTTGGCTTTGATCATGATTTCTTTCACTCTGTCAAGATCTGGAGGTACAGCTGCAGCTCCCTGAAGCTCCTCATTGGCCACACTCAGGTCTCTCTGCAGTGCTGCCTTAGCTTCAGCAAGGGCATCAGAGGACACACTGGACAGAACCAGGTCTGACCCCACCTCCAGGGAAACTGGCTTTCTAAAGCTCTGCTGGAAACAAGCCTGGTACTTGGAGATGGTGCCACTGGATGTTATAAAGGCTATTAAATCTGTAGGGAGGTTAACCCTCTTTTCCATAACCTTTTGCTTCGGTTCATCATGTTTTGGAGCTCCTGACTGCACCATATTTTCTGGGCCCTTCAAGAGGATAGAGGATTTAATAATGACATCTGTGTTTATCATAATCATCAGCCAAGGTTTCTCAACTGTTGTGGTGTAGTGGAGGGTATGTACGCAGGTATACGGAGTATACCTAGTTGTTTTTCAATCAGCATTGGGTTTTCCAACTTCTAAATTGATTCTCTGATTTGCATCTTACAGTTGTGTTCTCCAAGCTGATTTTTTTGCCAAGGATGACAAAGGCATGACATAGTTGCTCAATTTTCACAAGTGGATGGAGTAAGGAATAAGGAATACTTTAATGGAATTGCATAATTATGTAGTCTCACTTCTCTGTGGCTCCATATTTATTACACATCTTCTGTGTCCAATTTTGATTTCATAACAGGTCAAAGGGCGTTAATCCTTTGCTTGACGGGCCACTTTAACAAACACATTTTAAGGATAAATTAAGAGTATACCCACTTCTCCAATCTCCACTACACCACTGGTATTAGGCAGTATTTTCTCACCTGTGACTGACTAGTTTGACTCACGGTCAGTTGAAATTCACCAGAGGGAAGGGAGATGGTGTGAAACTTCTTCTGTAAAACCCTTTCCTGGTCTGTTGAACCAACAAAATCATAAATTTAAACTAAAAATATATTCACACAAGATATTTTAACCCAATTACTTACCTTCTTTTCCTTTGAAACTAATTTTATAGGTGTTGCCTCCAATCTTTTCAATCATTCCACACTCACCTCCCCCAGAATCTCGTCTTTTTAAAAACTGTCGCCTGATCTTGTTCTTCTCTGTGTCTGTCAGGTCTCTCGCTTCAAAAAACAAATTATGTTTGTAATTATCCATTTCACTGACAGTTCTGAACTTGAATAAAGTATGGCACTTCTCAGTATGCACGTGTCTCTGAAGTGAACACTGTCCTGTGCTTTTATTTAGTTCCACTTTCACTTCACTGCTGCCTGTTCAGTTACATATTTGCATACTCCCTATTACATGAAGATTATATTTAGCTTTCTGGCTCTATGTAGCTATCTAGTTATATATAGATTCTCTGTACATAACAGTTTAATGTTGATGTTTACCTGTTTTATTTAAGGCACATTGACTTAAAAAAAAGTAGAACAGAATAGACTTTATTTAACCTGCTCATCAACCCAATTTCCAAGCCTGTCCTCCAGGGTTGTTCTGGTGACTGACTCAGTTGTCGTGTTTGTTTTGCTAGTGGTGATGTTGGACTGCCATCTAGTGATCTAGTGTGGTGGAACAACTTGGTGCTCCCTGATTGGGACCTGATAGGAGCTTTTTACCAACTCCTTGCTTTCTTCTTGAACGCCTGGTCCAGCTACATAGAACCAAAGTGTCTGATGACTGGCAAGACCTTTGTTTAAGTCTGCTTGTAGGGAGTCTAGTGGGTTTATCAGAGCTGGATTTCGTGAAATTGTCTTTCTGCAGCTGCTAAAAACAATGTTGACTTGAGAAGAGCTAAAGAGAATTAAAAAGCTTAGTAGATCTGCAGAGTTGAATGCTGTTTCATTTAATATACAAAATACTGATCAATGAACTTAACCTTTGAAATGTATCTGGAGTATCAGTGTTTCTGCTTGAGAACTGTGAAGAGCTCTTTCCACCTCTTTCTTCAATCTATAAAATCTGTTGAAAATTGTTAAAATGTAAATATTAACCAAATAAAATAAAGTGACACCATCAATGATTTACCAAATTTTATTAATTTTCAGTCTTCCATGGCTTCCAAAACAAACACAAAATCAGACATATATTATCACTTAAAGCAACATTGTGCAGCTTTTATAACATAAAATTACAGATTTAAATCATATTGATGCTACACTGATCTGCACTGTGTAACTTTGTGCTCAAGGTACAATAACTTACAACAAATACATAATCCTTTAAGGCACTAAGTCACACAAAACAAATTATTTCAAGTTTTCTGGTCCTCCAGCTACCTCAACTCTCAGTGATTTACAAAGTGCATTGACGAACAGCAAACTGCTGTAAACTATAGCTGCTCTTAGTTATAGTTTTCTAACACTGTCGTGCGGGTAAATGCTGAGAGCTGGTGTCGTGCCAGAACCAGAGCTGGCCAAGCGGTCAATGTAACTGAGCTCAGCATGGGCATATTGACAGAAGCAAAATGACTGAAGAGGACGTTGAATGAAGAAGCTAAGAAGAGGAAATGCAGTGAATGAAATGCTGTTTGACTAGTAAGTGATATTAACTGGCTGCTATGTCTTGTGATGTTGTACTTGCTTGATGTTTGGCTGTTTGCGAAATTCTTGACTCAGTAGTTTTTGATCATAAACAATGACATCATAACAAATACATGTGTACAACTGTGCATATTTATGACAGTGGTATAGCACTCTGAAACTGAGGGTGCTAAGTGAAATGAAGAAGGGGGGAATCATTAACGGTAAAACAGTAGCATACATCTTGTAATCTACAGAACTAAAGTGCATCAGTAAAACATCCTCAATGAGGAATTACCTGAATTACCCTGCAGATACTGTATTAAAGCAGCAAAGTAGAAAAGATCCAGTGGCACTTTGTGAGCAGTACAACAGTATAATAATTATGTTATCATGGCATATAATGATGCCATATGACAGTATCATGATTATATAAATTTTTTTCTCCAACCTCCTCATAGTCTTACTTGAAGGTGATGAGGTAGTCTGGGTACGCTTGGTTATCGTGAAACACCACATACATGTTGGGGTTGTTCATATTATCCACCACGCTGTCGTAGCGGTCATCAGACTGTAGGTCATTGCGAGGTGGAGGAACCCTCATGTCGCTTAGGCCCTGAGTGTAGATGCCAGTCAGGACTCGGGCCACAAACATTAACTGAGTACCATCAGCAGCTGGCCTGGAGTAGGTGGCTGAGTAGCTGGCGTCTACAGCAAAGTAGGTCCCTTGTCCATATGCAGTGGCTGAGAATAAAAGGAAAACAACAAGTATTCATATCTGAACAAAAGTGCCTTTTTTTTTACCGGATCTTACACTGCCAAAGCAATGACCACATATTACTTTGAATCACTCCAAAAGATCTTTACCGTTTTGCCCAGCAAAGCTCCTGTTGAACCCAGTTTTCATGATGGAGTCACAGTTGTCCGTGGTCGTCCCATGATACAGAAGCTTTTCACCTGCTCCACCTTCCTGTTTGTTCTTATCAGAAAGGTTCTTCTTCTGCACTTCATAGGCACGTCGCAGATGAACATTCTGCAAGCGCTCGATCTGTCAAGAAAAAACACATGTATGTATAGATATACAATTTAAGGGATACCCTGTCTCAAACAAATTCCATTTATCTAGATGAAAGCTATTAGGCTCCTCCCCACCTTCATTACAGTCTTGGAGACAGTTCGTTTGAAGGCCTCATTCACTGTCCGGTACTCTGGAGATGAAGGCTGCAGTACAACAACCTTCAGATTTTCATCATCAGCCATGTTGTCCCAGTACAGAGGTGAGGTGAAATCTGGACAAAGTTGGAGGTCAAAATTTACAAAGAGTAAATGTATAAATAGTACAACATGCAGTGATACATTTTGTTGTTTTCCTTTGCTGTAAACAGATGAACAGAATTTTATTTGGTTGTTTTGTCTTATGATTAAATATAAAATAACATAACATTTATGTTATTTAGATTTGTATTGTTCTGAAAAATCAATGTAGTTATCAGTCTCAAATTATAGTCTCATTAAACTGTTTTTATACCATAAATTTTCATCAAGAACCATCTTCTCACCTGGCAGATTCACAAGTCGTTTCAGCTCCGCCGTGACGAATCCCATTATTCTTGTGGCCTCAGACCTCTGTAGATTCACGCTCCACTTGCTGCCCTGTGCATCCTCTATCCCTCCTGCTACATCATTGTTTTCCAGGTTGTAATTAGCTGTTTTGGGGAGTCTCTCCCAGTTGCCGTTATGTCCCAGGATGCACCAGGTCACACGGGTGTACAAATCCTCCTCCTTCCTGACTCTCCTCTCTCTTCTGAGGGAGCCTTGCAGAAAGACATTAATCATCTGCATCACCTGGTTGACCCCATCTTTTAACCCACTCACTGTAAGGCTGCCCTGGCCTGATTGGTCCATTTGCATGCATAGACCCTGGGTCTCCACCAGCTGCTTCAGATCCTCCATGTCGTCCGCTGTGAGGCCTGCCAGCTCCTCCTTTTTGAAGGTTTGAGTGGAGCACTGAGCCTGATACAGTTTCTTCAGCTTTGTCATGGCATCGTCAACATCTTTTCTGGAGAGACCCAGGAACAGGAAGACAGAATGCTTACTTGTGAAGGTGATATGGAGGGCGCCTGAACTCACAGATGAAGGTGGCTGTTGTTGTTGCACTTGAGGCAACTGAGGCACTGACACTGCAAGGTACGTCAACAGATAACAATCAGTGAAACTTTCCAATAAAATTAGAAAATTCAGATGAAAAAAGACTTTCAAGCAAACACAAAAGAAGAAGACTGTTTGTGAAAATTGGTGTCACCTCTGTTGATTACAGCAGTGGAAAACATTTGCATTGCTTTCTCTTTAAATGCCAAAAAGACATTGATCTTGATCAGGACGAGGTGGATGTCAATGAGAAAGTTAAGTGAAGTGGTCGACGTGGCAGTCTTGACTCCTCGGAGGATGGCACCTGCCACAACACCGGGGTCCAACCCACCTGCTCCTGCAGAAATGGTTTAAATTTTTACTGGAAGAATTAAAACTTCAACTACAAACTTGATATTAGGTGTTTGTGTCTGTATTGAACATCTAGAAAGTCTTACTTACCAGCACAGATGGCAGGAATGGCCACAGACTTGAGTCCAAATTTTTCACAATATTTAATGATGCGACACACCAGTTGTTCAACGATACCTACATCTTTTTCCTCACAAACATGGAAAATTGCTTTGCAGGGGAAAGACCCAGGCTGGGACACGACAGCTTCCCGTCGGTTCAAAATTGCTACACACAACACAGACAACATAACTAATTAGAGTTATGTAAACAATATGTTAGATATTTACTGAATTAAATCATAAAATCACCATCCTATGTCATCAGAGATTAAGGAAACATGCTCAACTGAAATATGAGCTTCTTGACAACAATACTACAGTCAGTATGTTTCTTCTTTTGAAATTTGTTCAAAATTAGTTGGAAGACTGGGGAGAAGCCTCTCCAGTATTTTGAATTTGAACTGTAGTACCAATTTTTACTACTAGGTGTCACTATTACAAGCAAGGTAAAATATTTTTCCTTTCAGCACAAATGTTCAGCATGTCCTCTCACCTGCTTTTAGTTCAGCCTCCACCTCTGGTCCAGCTACTTTTAAGATGTCTTTGCACACGCCATCTGCAAAGTAAAGATGACATTTGTAAAAGAACAACACTTAGTTTAGTCTACAGCCCAGCGATCAGCTCTGCAAGGCTGTAATTGATAACATATTGATGTTAGGCATATAAGATAATTTTAATTAATTAATTAATTAATCAGGGAAATCATGCGATTAATCACGATTAAAAATTTTAACCGTTGCCCAGCCCTAATCAAGACCCAACTGATTCCCACCTTTCTGAAAATTTCTGAAGTTAGTCGTGTTCACAATAACGTCTGTAGTCTCATGAGTGATGTCACCAAACACCAGCTGTAGTTTAACCCCACTTCTTACTGTCATTGTGATGTCATCAAGGTCACTGGTGAAGGACTTGAAGATAGCTGAGAGGAAGAACATGATATATATATGCTGCAAATTCCTCACTGTATTTGTTATGTAAAGTAGTCTGAGCATATGACTTACCTTGGCCTCCCTGATTCACATTTATGCTGAGTTGCTTGTAGACATAACCGTAGCACTGGAAATAAAGATGCCAGCATTACACAAAACTCATCAATAATGTATCTTATAAACCATGTACAACAGTTTCCCAAGTGTTGAAAGTCACCTCACAGTCAGGATAGTCTGGTTTAATGACAATGTGGATGGTGGAGAGAGACCCAGAGGACGCAGACAATCCAAACTGACCAATGATCTCAGTCAGCACTTGAATGGCTTCTCTCAGTGGGAATCCTAAAACAATTCCAGGTCCGATAACTGGAAAGGCCACCGAGCAGAAGTGCTGCTGTACACAGAGGTCCAAACATCTCTTCAGTCCATTGTTAAGTGCCTACAAAACAACAAAAGGCATTTCATTAGTGTGTTCTCTTCAACATTTTTGAATCCACCACCAACTATTTTACTTCACCTGTACACTCTTGCCTCTGACTCCATCCCATGGCAAGCACTCAATGAAGAAGAGCTTGGAGCAGCCCAGAGATGAAGGTGCATCAACCTGCAGAACATCACCAGGGGCGAGGGTACATGTCGCAGCCATTGAGTCAAACTTTGACTTCAATGCACTCCCTGCTCTTTCCAACAGACAATTACCAATTCTTGTTGAAGTTGGCAGCCTGTTGAGCATAGGGACCACCAACACATTCACCTGTTGAAATAATGTCAAATGATGTCAGTGTGAGTATTACCTTGCTGCTGTATTACTTCATGTAAGGTACTACAGAAAATTGTCGAACCTGCTCATCCTCCAAACTGCCGAGTTTGATCTCCAGGCTTGTCTTGTTGACTGCAATGCTTCGAGGAGTAGCTTGGAGCGTTCTGATGGCAGGTGTAGGTGTTACACCGGTGGTGCTAGAGCTTTTCACATTTGGGGAGTTCGTACCTTGCTGTTCCTTGATAAGGACGTGACAGGAAATCTCTACCAGCTCCTTGCTCTCTTTACCCACTTCTTGGAAGTATTGCTGTGCCCCTGGTCCATCTAGAACCAATCTATCTGATGTCAGACTGGATAGAGCTTTGCTTAATTCTTCTTGAACTTCCTTGACCAGACAGCGGGGGCCTGACACAAGCACACAGGGGTACGGTACATGGGAGGCTTTTAAAGTCACGTTGGTCTGCTTCACATCAGTCATGTTTAAGAATTTATCGAAACAGTCAACCAGTTCAGGAAGTGGTAGTTTCAACAGTTCTTGTATCCCGACTTGGTTCAACTGGTACTCATGCAGAACCTCTTTGAGCATGTTCACATTTTCACTGTAGCCCACCAGACGCACTTTGATGGTTCCACTGGGACCTGGGATGAAGCGGATGTGCACTCTCAGCTCACGACAGTTTGCTTTGTTCCTGGCTTTGATCATGATTTCTTTCACTCTGTCAAGATCTGGAGGTACAGCTGCAGCTCCCTGAAGCTCCACATTGGCCACACTCAGGTCTCTCAACACTACTGCCATAGCCTCATCAAGGTCATCAGAGGACAAACTGGACAGAACCAACTCTGACCCCAAATCTAGGGAAACCGGATTTCTAAAGCTCTGCTGGAAATAAGCCTGGTACTTGGAGATGGCGTCACTGGATGTTGTAAAGCTTATTAAATCTGTAGGGAGGTAAACCCTCTTTTCCATAACCCTTTTCTTCGGTTCATCATGTTTTGGAGCTCCTGACTGTACCATATTTTCTGCACCCTTCAAGAGGATAGAGGATTTAATAATGACATCTGTGTTTATCATAATCAAGAAATCATCAGCCAAGGTTTCTCACTGTTGTGGTGTAGTGGAGGGTATACGCAGGTATATGGAGTTTACCTAGTTGTTTTTCAGTCAGCAGTGAGTATTCCCACTTCTAAATCCTCTCTGATATGCATCTTTCAGTTGTGTTCTGCAAACTAATTTTTTTTCCTATGATGGCAAAGGCATGACATAGTTGTCCAATTTTCACAAGTGGATGATGTAAGTGTTGTGTTCCCTGATTATGTTATTGCTACTTCATAAAACTAGGTGACAGTGTTGTAAAGCACATACTGTTAAGATAGTGAAAAGCAGAGAAGAGAAGTTCAAGATGGCGACTACTGAAGTGTAGGCTATAAGACGATGTGTTGATGTTTTGTTGTACTGCTAATCTGTTGAGTAAACAGTATTTTTGTTCTACACCCTGGCCTTGTTATTCGCGTGCCAACACTACAGTAAGGAATACTTTATTCGAAATGCATAATGCATTATTTTGTCTCACTTGTCTGTGGGTCCATATTTATTGCACCTTTTGATTTTATAACAGGTCACAAGGCGTTTGTCCTTTGCTTGAGGCCACTTTAACAAACACATTTTAAGGATAAAATAACAGTATACCCACTTCTCCAATCTCCACTACACCACTGGTAAAGGGCAATATTTTCTCACCTGTGACTGACTAGTTGGACTGACAGTCAGATCTTGTTCACCAGAAAGAAGGGACACGGTGTGAAACTTCTTTTGTAAAACTCTTTCCTGGTCTGTTGAACCAACAAAATCATAAACTTAAACTAAATTATATTCACACAAGAACTTATTTTAACCCAAAGACATTCCTTACCTTCTTTTTCCTTGAAACTAATTTTATAGGTGTTGTCTCCGATCTTTTCAGTCATTCCACACTCACCTCCCTTGTTCTTCTCTTTCTCTGTCAGATCTCTCGCTTCATAAAACAAATGATGTTCGTAATTATCCATTTCACTGACAGTTCTGAACTCAAAAGAAAACTTTGAGCATGCCTTGTCTCCGTGCCTCTTCAGTGAAGGGTGTGCTCTGAGTCTGAGTCTGCCCCTATGGGCATCCACACTAATAAGCTTTTTTTACTTTCACTTTCGCTTTACTGTAAACTTTGTGCTGTCTGTTCATTAGCCCATGTTTATAAATAGACACCCTGTTACATACAAAGGGTATTTTTAGCTTGAAGTGGGGCTTTTCCCAGGATAGTCTTATGCGGGTCATTTGATCAGAGTTATTGCGATGAAATCACAATGATACACTGATGATGATGATGATGATATTGTAAGGTTAAGAAGTGAAGTTGATTCATATTTGACAGCTATAAGGCTCAGAAGTTAATATAATTTATATTTGAGTTAATTTACTAAAAATGCATTTACAATGTTATAATTTACATCAGTTAACTATTTACATTACACATTTATTATTTACATATTTAAATATTTACAACTGCATCTTTAAGACATTTAAGATAGTCTGTTGAATCTGCCTTTCTGATTCCCTCACATTTACCTTAATCGAAGTCCTAGCTTCTGATTGGTTAGTTCAGTCACGTGAGAAGTGCGAACAAGAAAGTGAAGATGTTATGAAGTGTGGAATCGAGTAAAGTGCTGCTTGAGAAAGTTATCCATCTCCATCCTGCTGTTTCTTCTTATAAAGAGTGATCCAACCACCACACATCGAACCCTCACATTACAATATCTATATCTGTGTGCATTACATTGAGAGCAACGTAAAGCCAGAGTGATTTCTTGTATGTGTACACATACTTGGCCAATACTCTGATTCTAGTTCTGACTGATGTTTTTATAAGAAAATGATGCTGATATAAGACACAGTTATTCCAGAGGTTATGATGATGACACCATTTCACACATTGCTGTTTCATATAAAAATACAAATAAATCAAAAATCAAAAATGGAGAACTCAGAGCTTGTTTAAAGAAAACAGCTGCTTGCTGCGGCTGGAACTGGGTTTCATGTCAGCATTACATCATTTCCTCTGTCTTGACCCTCATTTCATCTCTCCACCTAACAGTCAGATCAATAAATAAAATTACATAGAAAGAAGTGGCATGGTCATAGAGTCTAGATCTTGGAACAACAAAAAGGGAAACCTTAGAGGATCTCAGGGACCGAGGGAAGATATAGGCTCAAAAAGGTCAGAAATATAATTCATAGCTATGCCCCTCAGGGCTATGTAAGGCACATTGACTTGCATAACATCACCAGCAGAGAGGGTCCACTTCCCTCAAAGTTTCTCTGCAATCCCTTCTCTGCTTTTTATTTTCTCTTACCAATTTTAATTGAAGTGTTTTATTGACCACAGATTATTAAATGATGTGAAATAATATTAATAGTGAACTTTACTTTTGAAATGTATCTGAAGTATAAGTGGTTCTGCTTGAGAACTGTAAAGAGCTCTTTCCACCTCTTTCTTCAATCTATAAAATCTGTTTCTTCAAAAATGGAAATATTAACCCAAATTAAGAAATAAAGCACTATTGCTTTATTTGCTGTAGAATTGAATAGACATGGTTTAACCTGCCCATCCCCCAGACGGTTGTACTGCACATGATGCGACAGGGACCAGACAGGAGCTCATTACCAACTCCTTGCCTTTCTACATAGAACAAAACTGAAGACCTTTGTTTAAGTCTACCTGTAGGTAGTCTAGTGGGTTTATCAGAGCTGGATTTCATGAAAATGGTTTGGTCTGCAGCTGCTAGAAACAGGATTGACCCGGGAAGAGATACGGAGAAGTATAAAGCTCAGTAGATTTGCAGAGTTGGGTGATAATTCTCTGTGAATATGAAATATGAGATATCATTTACCATTTGGTAAACATAGCACAGACTCTTTGTGCCCTGCTTAGACAGTTCTTTTGTGTTAGTTATGCCTGTGATTGCAGTTATGTGACACTGTCACTTTAAGAACGGCGCAATTGCAAATCACGTGAGATTTCTGGTATACAGAGGCAGGAATATTGCAACGCGGTTAACGAAAGCTGAGGTGAGTATTGTGACTTTTCGTAGAGAAATATCTCCATTAATGTCGAGAAATGCAGAAAATGGTTACCAGTGTCAGCACATGTGATAAAAATAAAGCTAGCCGAGTTCAGTTCATGAATGATGGTTTTGTATTTTTGCCGATTTCTGTAGATTCTCAGCACGGGTCAAGCGTGTGTGTGAGAGCTCTGCCACGCAGGATTTAGCCTGAGTGCACAATATTAACTATGAAATAAAATGTCATTTTCACTGTGTTTTACTGTGAAGAATGTTAAGTGAGATAAGTGGCTTAACAAATTTACTTTGTTATTTCATTTTCTTTATTTAGAAAGAGCCACTACTGTTGTCTTTTTGGGATGTTTATTAGGGCAAATGTCCAGTTCTTTTAGGTGTCTAGTTGTCGTTACAGAGCACTTTTGAAGCTGAAAGCATGAAATACAAAAAAAATATTTTGCTATTAAATTAAATCCTCAAAACTGCAGTATTAAAGCTGTTCTCCAATGAGTGCAGTCAGGGAATAAAACACCCACAAAAGTAATTTTATTGTGTTTGGTCTATTCATTTATGACTGGGCCACATACAAAATATTGATCAGTGAACTTAACTTTTGAAATATATCTGAAGTATCAGTGTCTCTGCTTGAGAACTGTAAAGAGCTCTTTCCACCTTTTTCTTCAATCTATAAAATCTGTTTCTTCAAAAATATCAACCAAATAAAGAAAGGCTGACACCATCAAAGGGTTGGCAAATTTAATCCTTCATATCTTCCAAAACAAACACAAAACCAGACATAATTCATCACTTATAAAAAGTAATGATTAATGGTAAAACAGTAGGATACATCTTGTAATCTAGAGAACGAAAGTGCATCAGTTAAACATCCCAAATCGGGAATTACCTGAGTTATCCTGCAGATATCAAAGCAGCTAAGCAGACAAGAACCAGTTTTGACTTGAACCTGAGAATAATTCTGAGCTCTTTTACTTAAACATTATGACGACTTACATGTATATTTTATACCCACATTTACCCGTACTGTAATTCGCTACATATAGATTTTTTTTTTATATGAACAGAAGAAAGGAGCCAAACCATCACCTGCAGCAGAGAAGAAGCTGGTCAAACATGAGGTGGAGTGAGAGGTGACCTGGGCCAGGGCTGGCAGTTTGTGAGCAGTACAACAATAATATAAGACGGCTTAAGGTTAGTATTAACTTGGCATGGATAAAAACAAAAAAAACATAAGGTCCACCATATTACATCATCGTCATATACAATTCTTTCTCTACCCTGCTCTTAGTCCTACTTGAAGGTGATGAGGTAGTCTGGGTATGCTTGGTTATCATGAAACACCACATACATGTTGGGGTTGTTCATATTATCCACCACGCTGTCGTAGCGGTCATTGGACTGTAAGCCACTGCGAGGTGGAGGAACCTTCATGCTACTTCGGCCCTGAGTGTAGATGCCAGTCACGACTCGGGCCACAAACATTGACTGAGTACCATCAACAGCTGGCCTGGCGTAGGTGTGTCTAGCTGAGTAGCTGGCGTTTACTGCAAAGTAGGTTCCATGTCCATATGCAGTGGCTGACAAAAAGGGGAATTAACAAAAAGTATTCATATCTAAACAACAGTCAATCAGAGACCAGATCCTACACAGTTGAAGCAATGACCACATATTACTTTGAATTACTCCAAAAGATCTTTACCATTCTGCCCAGCGAAGCTCCTGTTGAACCCAGTTTTCATGATTGAGTCGCAGTTTTTCACGGCCGTCCCGTGGTACAGAAGCTTTTCACCTGCTCCACCTTCCTGTTTGTTTTTATCAGAAATGTGCTTCTTCTGCACTTCATAGGCACGTCGCATATGAACATTCTGTAAGCGCTCAATCTGTCAAGAAAAAACACCAGGAGCTAGCTGCCAAATTTGCATTTGCAGGATATAGAATCTGTTAAATTTACTGTTGATTGCAGGTTATGAACAGAAATGTTATGCAACTATACAATATAAAGATATGCAATTTAAGGGATACCCTGTCTTAAACAAGTTCCATTCATCTAGATCAAAGCTATTAAGCTCCTACCAACCTTTTTTACAGTCTTGGAGACAGTTCGGTTGAAGGCTTCCTTCACCGTCTGGTACTCTGGAGAGGAAGGCTGCAGTTCAAACACCTTCAGGTTTTCACCATTAGCCATGTTGTCCCAGTACAGAGGGAAATCTGAAGAAAGTTGGAGGACAAAATGAAAATTTAAAAAAGTGAAATATTCAGAGTAAATGTATAATGGTACAAAATGCTGTTATGCATTTTGATTTTTTCTTTGCTGTAGAAAGAGAAGCAGGATTTTATTTAGTTGTTTTGTGTTATGATTAAATACAAAATAAAATGTTATTTAGATTTGTATTGCTCTCAAATATCAATATGGTTATCAGTCTCAAATTATACTATCAGCAGACTCCTAATAACATACATTTTCATCAAAAACCATCTTCTCACCTGGCAGAAGTCGTTTCAGCTTTGCTGGTTGTCCAGTTAAACTCATTGGTCTTGTGGCCTCAAACCTCTGAAGATTCACATTCCACTTGATGCCCTGTGCATCCACTATCCCTCCTGATACATCCTTGTTTTCCAGGTTGTAATTGGCTGTTTTGGGGAGTCTCTCCCAGTTGCCGTTATGTCCCAGGATGCACCAAGCCACACAGGTGTACAAATCCTCCTCCTCCCTGACTCTCATCTCTCTTCTGTGGGAACCTTGCAGAAAGACATTAATCATCTGCATCACCTGGTTGACCCCATCTTTTAACCCACTCACTGTAAGGCTGCCCTGGCCAGACTGCATGTATAGACCCTGGGTCTCCACCAGCTGCTTCAGATCCTTCATATTGTCTGGGGTGAGGCCTGCAAGCTCCTCCTTTTTGAAGGTTTGAGTGGAGCACTGAGCCTGATACAGTTTCTTCAGCTTTGTCATGGCATCATCAACATCTTTTCTGGAGACACCCAGGAACAGGAAGACGGATTGCTGACTTGTGGAGGTGGTACGGAAGGTGAGTGCACTCACAAACGACAGGGGTAGTTGTTGTCGTTGAACCCGAGGCAACTGAGGCACTGACACTGCAAGGTGAGTCAACAGATAACAATCAGTGAAACTTTCCAATAAAATAATTAAATTCAGATGAAAAAAGACAGACACACCTTGCTGTTCCCTGATAAGGACGTGGCAGGAGCTCTCTACCAGCTCCATGCTCACTTTACCCACTTCTTGGAAGTACTGCCGTGCCCCTGGTCCATCTAGAACCAATCTATCTGACGTCACACTGGATAGAGCTTTGCTTAATTCTTCTTGAACTTCCTTGACCAGACAGCAGGGACCTGACACAAGCACACAGGGGTATGGTGCATGGGAGGCTTTTAAAGTCACGTTGGTCTGTTTCACACCAGTCATGTTTAAGAATTTATCGAAACAGTCAACCAGTTCAGGAAGCGGTAGTTTCAACTGTTCTTCTGTCCCGACTTGGTTCATCTGGTTGTCATACAGAAGACAGAAGTTGCAAAATGCTGTTTTGCATTTTGATTTTTCCATTGCTGTAGACAGAGCAGCAGAATTTGATTTAGTTATTTTGTGTTATGGTTAAATACAAAATAACTTCATCATTTATGTTATTTAGATTTGCATTATTCTCAAATATCAATATAGTTATTGGTCTCAAATTATAGTGTCAGCAGACTCTTAATAACATAAATCATCAAGAACCATCTTCAGACCTGGCAGAAATCGTTTCAGCTTTGTCGTGTGTCCAGTTAAACTCATTGGTGTTGTGGCCTCAAACCTCTGTAGATCCACGCTCCACTTGCTGCCCTGTGCATCCACTATCTCTCCTGCTACATCCTTGTTTTCCAGGTTGTAATTGGCTGTTTTGGGGAGTCTCTCCCAGTTGCCATTATGTCCCAGGATGCACCAAGCCACACGGGTGTACAAATCCTCCTCCTCCCTGACTCTTATCTCTCTTCTGAGGGAGCCTTGCAGAAAGGCATTAATCATCTGCATCACCTTGTTGACCCCATCTTTTAACCCACTCACTATAAGGCTGCCCTGGCCAGATTGGTCCATCTGCATGCATAGACCCTGGGTCTTCACCAGCTGCTTCAGATCCTTCATATTGTCTGGAGTGAGGCCTGCAAGCTCCTCCTTTTTGAAGGTATGAGTGGAGCACTGAGCCTGATACAGTTTCTTCAGCTTTGTCATGGCATCGTCAACATCTTTTCTGGAGACACCCAGGAACAGGAAGACGGATTGCTGACTTGTGGAGGTGGTACGGAAGGTGAGTGCACTCACAAACGACAGGGGTAGTTGTTGTTGTTGCACCTGAGGCAACTGAGGCACTGACACTGCAAGGTGAGTCAACAGATAACAATCGGTGAAACTTTCCAATAAAATTAGAAAATTCACCAGGGGCAAGGGTACATGGCTGCTTTGACAAACTTTGATTCAAATTCATTCCCTGTTTTTGTAAACAGACAATTACCAAATTTTGTTAGCTTCTTGTTGAACATGCAGATCACCTGTGGAAAAATTGAGATATAGTATTAGTCTAACTGTTGAATTGGTGCTATAATACTTTATGTAAAATGGAACAGAAATTGTAGAACCTGCTCATCCACCAAACTGCCGAGTTTGATCTCCAGGCTTGTCTTGCTGACTGCAATGCTCCGAGGAGTGGGGTGGAGCTTTCTGATGGCAAGTGTAGGTGCTACACCGGTGGTGCTGGAGCTTTTCACATTTGGGGAGTTCACACCTTGCTGTTCCCTGATAAGGACGTGACAGGAACTCTCTACCAGCTCCTTGCTCACTTTACCTTCTGCTTGGAAGTACTGCCGTGCCCCTGGTCCATCTAGAACCAATCTATCTGACAACAGACTGGATAGAGCTTTGCTTAATTCTGCCTGGACCTCCTTGACCAGACGGCAGGGGCCTGACACAAGCACACAGGGGTACGGTACATGGGAGGCTTTTAAAGTCACGTTGGTCTGTTTCACACCAGTCATGTTTAAGAAATTATTGAAACAGTCAACCAGTTCAGGAAGCGGTAGTTTCAACAGTTCTTGTATCCCGACTTGGTTCATCTGGTACTCATGCAGAACCTCTTTGAGCTTGTTCACATTTTCATTGTAGCCCACCAGACGAACTTTGGTGGTTCCACTAGGTCCTGGGATGAAGCTGACGTCCACTCTCAGCTCACGACAGTTTGCTTCGTTCTTGGCTTTGATCATGATTTCTTTCACTCTGTCAAGATCTGGAGGTACAGCTGCAGCTCCCTGAAGCTCCACATTGGCCACACTCAGGTCTCTCAACACTACTGCCATAGCCTCATCAAGGTCATCAGAGGACAAACTGGACAGAACCAACTCTGACCCCAAATCTAGGGAAACCGGATTTCTAAAGCTCTGCTGGAAACAAGCCTGGTACTTGGAGATGGCGCCACTGGATGTTATAAAGGTTATTAAATCTGTAGGGAGGTAAACCCTCTTTTCCATAACCTTTTTCTTCAGTTCATCATGTTTTGGAGCTCCTGACTGCACCACATTTTCTGGGCCCTTCAAGATGATAGAGGATTTACTAATGACATCTGTGTTTATCATAATCATGAAATCATCAGCCAAGGTTTCTCAACTGTTGTGGTGTAGTGGAGGGTATATGCAGGTATACGGAGTTTACCTAGTTGTTTTTCAGTCAGCATTGGCTATTCCCACTTCTAAATCCTCTCTGATGTGCATCTTTCAGTTGTGTTCTGCAAGCTATTTTTTCTCTAGGATGGCAAAGGCATGACATAGTTGTCCAATTTTCTTAAGTGAATGGAGTAAGAAATAAGGAATACTTTATTGGAAATGCATTATTATGTAGTCTGACTTGTCTCTGGGTCAGTATTTATTGCACCTCTTCTGTGTCTAATTTTGATTTCATAATGATTCTTAATCAAGTCATGTGACAATGTACAAATACCACTGGCCCAGTTTTAGTGCAGTCAAAGGGCGTTGCTTGCTTGACAGGCCACTTTAACAAACACATTTTAAGCATAAATTAACAGTATACCCACTTCTCCAATCTCCACTACACCACTGGTAAAGGGCAATATTTTCTCACCTCTGACTCACTAGTTTGACTCACAGTCAGATGTAGTTCACCAGAGGGAAGGGAGATGGTGTGAAACTTTCTCTGTAAAACTCTTTCCTGGTCTGTTGAACCAACAAAATCATAAATTTAAACTAAAATTATATTCACACAAAAACTTATTTTATCCTAAAGGCATACCTTACCTTCTTTTTCCTTGAAACCGATCTTATAGGTGTTGTCTCCGATCTTTTCAATCATTCCACATTCACCTCCTCCAGAGTCTCGTTTTTTAAAAAAATGTCGCCGGATCTTGTTCTTCTCTTTGTCTGTCAGATCTCTCGCTTCAAAAAATAAATGATGTTCGTAATTATCCATTTCACTGACAGTTCTGAACTTGAATAAAGTATGGCACTTCTCAGTATGCCTGTGTCTCTGAAGTAAACGCTGTCCTGTGCTTTTATTTAGTTACACTTTCATTTCGCTGTAAATGTGCTGCCTGTTCAGTTACATATTTGCTTTATATTAAGCTTTCTATCTAGCTATCTAGCTATATAAAATATATTCTCCGTACATTACAGTTTAATGTTGATGTTTACCTGTTTTATGTAAGGCACATTGACTTAAAAACAATAATGTTACGATATGACACTATTGCTTCATTTAAAGTAGAACAGAATAGACATTGTTTAACCTGCTCATCCACCCAACTGCCTACTGCCAAGCCTGTCCTCCAAGGTTGTTCTGGTGACTGACTCAGTTGTCGTGTTTGTTTTGCTAG
>CAMPSB010000493.1:0-25817 GCA_946959425.1 Argyrosomus regius | reverse complement strand
GAGCTGGACAGCCTCTATGGACATAATGGCAGAGGAGAAGAGAGCGAAGAGGACGATGACGGAGGAAGCTAAGAAGAGAAAAGGAGAGAGTGAGCGAGCAAGAAGCCGCCGGACAAGAGTAAATCTGGGACTGACTTTTAGTGGTTGGTGAGAGCTTGGTGAAATAAAAGGCTGAAAGACAGACGCCGAGCTGGGCTGACTGCTGTTGGACTAGTCAGTAATATTAGCTGGCACATTTTGTTTGTGATAATTAAACAACCAGGCTCCACGTCCTTCGTTACCTTGTACTGTTTACAAGGTTCATTATTAGGAGGTTGTCCAGCTGCATTTACATGAATCATTAAAGTTTAAATACTCGACATGCTCGACCAGACTCCATTCTAAAAACTGTGTTTTAAGGTTGAAGCATGTTTACTCACAGTGAAATCTGCAGCCACACCATCACTGACACTGCTTCATGATTCACCTCTACCTACAGACACAATCGGCACACGTGATGTTCACACATTAACACCTTTAACTCACCTGTGATGGAGTGTTTGCCACATATGTTCTCTTCTGTCTCTTTCACTCGTTCTTTGTGGAGATGAGAGGAAACGTGAACTCGGTTGTTGTTTGACGTGCCAAGAACGTGATGCAGCAGTTTTTAACCCGCGCCGGTGATGTGGAGAGCTGGGACAGAGTTTCTTCCCACAGACACTCTGCACCTCTCATCTCTGCTGCTACTCTGTTTTATTCCATATCTACCTCTCTACACACACTATACACACTGTAGTCATGTTGTATATATCCATATGTGCTGTATATATGCTCCTCAATGCTGTGTGTATGTCCAATATTTAACTACTATAAACTATTTGGAGTATTTTGTTGTATAAAGAAACTATTGGAAGTATTTTGTTGTATGACTGTCATTAAAACTGTTGCGCCCTCTTGTGGTTGAGCAGCTGTTCATCAGGAGGCCTGCAGAGGAAGAGGAGGATGAAGACTTGGATCAAAAACAAATGAAGTAAACTGACACAGTCATGTCATGTCTCCAGTTTATTTTAGAGTTTGATTCAGTGCAGTCTGAACAATGTTTCAACCAGAGTGACAAAGAACCTCTGAGCAACACTTAAATAACATGAAGAATCAGCAGTCACTGGTGAAAAAAACAAACAAGAAAACCGGAAGGTCAGCATTAAAATCTGTGCAGATCTAACTCTGTACAGATTTTACAGTGAGAAAAATGGATCAAATTTACAAAACGGAAACTGATCCATCATTTCAGGTGAGTTCGAAAAGTCCATTGTTGAAGTATGATTCCAGCTTGATTCATTTCTCTACAGAAAATATAAAAGTTTATCATCCTACCGCTCTACAAAAATAAATACATAACAAAACAATACATCAACAAGTCTTTTTTTTAAATAAAGTGTAAACTTGCATCCAGTTCAAGATGACCTATCTTTACAGTCACATGAACAACACTGTTTAAGACAATAAAAGCATATATACACATTATCAAACATATACTGTACATATAAACATAAAAACATCTTATTTACACTTATATCTGTTTTTACACTCTTTTAAAAAACTTAAAAAATATACAAATAAGTATATACATATATATATATATAGCCAAAGTTGAATGATTAAAAATATGTACATGAAGTTTATGAAATCAGGTAAAAATGAATTCTCAGCTCCAGGACTGTGGGGGCGTGTCCTCTGGAGGCTCTATTAAAGTAACGTTATTCATCCAGGAAAAATACATTTGCAGTACTTTGATGGCAGAGCTAACAACTGAGTGCAAACAATAATAATAACAAGCATACAGAGAACCACAGAATACTTTGACACCATCATGGTGTATCAACTGTAACCTCTACACGCATTTTCTCTGATTCTGATGATTGATGATCAATATGTACAACTTCATACTTCATGTCCAGTTGCTCATCTTGTTTGGGCAACATGGGAAAGTCTGAGCTGTTGGTAATTAACTTCCTTACAGTCCTCAGTCTCCTCTTGATCCTTGTGTGTCAACAGAAGAAGAAATCTGTTTAAATTCACTGTGTTCATGTCGTTTTACTAAATATCCAACACTCGAGTGTTTAAACCTCTGCACCACATTTTACATTTCACATTCTGTTTCAGAGTTTACAAGAATATTTTCACATTAAATCATGAACATGTTTGAACAATCATGAACATCATGAACATTGTTCTATATAATCTGTTGATGCTTTGGAATTAGCTGCAACATATCACAACAGCCAATGAAGAGCTCTGACAGTAACTCCACATGAAAAAGGAAAATGAAGACGAGACTTACTGAAATATTTCACTGAGAGAAAAATGACCAGCAGAAAAACAAGAATGATGATGATGATGACGATGATCCAAGCCTGATTCAAAGAGAACCAACTGGGGAAGAAATGATCTGAAATGAAACAACACAGAACAGAACGACATTTTTTAATCAAACTCGACCTCAACTGTTAAAAAACAGAAACAATATGTTGAATTTATTTTGAACTCTTTATAACCTGGAACATAGAAGTGTGTCTCTCTGGTCTGGTTGATGTTCTTCTGTTGGACTCTACAGGTGAAGTTGTGGCTCATCTCCACAGTCAATCTTCTGCTGACAGTATAGAGGTCATCAGGACCTCTGACTGTCTCTGTAGGTCCAGCAGAGAGGAGGTTTCCCTCACCGTCCAGCCAGAACACCTCAGGCTCTGGATACCAGCCTTTAGCCTCACACTGTAAAACCACCTCTCTGCTCTTATTGGAGACAAACTCTATGACGGGCGTGGAGACGACACCTGATGATCAGAGAGGAGGAATTATAACATACGTCACTGATTTGTATCAAACTGCTCATGGCAGCAAGTCTGACTTACCAACAGTGAGTTGGATGGACGCTTCCTTCATCATTGCGGGAAGGAAACATTTATATTCTCCTTCATCAGAAAGTTTCACTTTGAAGATTTTCATGGAGACGTTTCCGTTCTTCAGTTCATCCACAAACAGTCTGGTGCGGTAATGATAAGATGGATTTTGATAATTACGATTCAGCCATCCATCTTCGTGATAATGGATGTACTTTGGGTCTAAATCAGTTCTGATCCACACCACGGTCTCTGAATCTGCATCGATGGGAGGTTCAAGGTGACATGGTAGAATGACATCATCACCAGCCAGGGCCACGATTGGTTGATGTGAACAAATTAACTGTGACTGCTCTGCAAGGAAACAAGAAACAGAAGAAAAATTTAATGAAATTCAAATAAAATGACATTCCCATTAGCTTGCTTGTTAGAATGCTAACACACTATGATGGTGAACATAGTCAATTATAAGTAGGTCCGACCGAGCAATCTGATTGGTCAACTAGACAATTAGCATGTGCTCAAATCAGCATGACAGCACACCTGACTCATCACTAAAAATATCACTCCGCCATCTTCACATTGTCACATCCTGAAAATATAGAACATGTAAACAAATATGAATAAGTCCACTGGAAGTACTTTAATAAAGTAATACATCTGAATTTACAATTTCAGCTTTCTTTAATGAATATTCTGTGTTACTGTTAGACCGCCTCATTAATACAGGTGTGTGTACCTCGTTAATAAAGTGTGAACCTCATTAATATAGGTGTGTACCTCATTAATACAGGTGTGTACCTCGTTAATACAGGTGTGTACCTCGTTAATACAGTGTGTACCTCATTAATACAGGTGTGTACCTCATTAATACAGGTGTGTACCTCGTTAATACAGTGTGTACCTCATTAATACAGGTGTGTACCTCATTAATACAGGTGTGTGAACCTCATTAATACAGGTGTGTGTACCTCGTTAAGACAGGTGTGTGTACCTCGTTAATACAGTGTGTGTCTCGTTAATACAGGTGTGTGTACCTCGTTAATACAGGTGTGTACCTCGTTAATACAGGTGTGTACCTCGTTAATACAGTGTGTGTCTCGTTAATACATGTGTGTGTCTCGTTAATACAGGTGTGTACCTCGTTAATACAGGTGTGTGTCTCGTTAATACATGTGTGTGTCTCGTTAATACAGGTGTGTACCTCGTTAATACAGGTGTGTGTCTCGTTAATACATGTGTGTGTCTCGTTAATACAGGTGTGTACCTCGTTAATACAGGTGTGTGTCTCGTTAATACATGTGTGTGTCTCGTTAATACAGGTGTGTACCTCGTTAATACAGGTGTGTGTCTCCTTAATACAGGTGTGTGCCTCGTTAATACAGGTGTGTACCTCGTTAATACAGTGTGAACATCATTAATACAGATGTGTGCCTCGTTAATACAGGTGTGTATTTATTCAGTTTGGGAAACTCTACGATCTCCATGAGCTTTGATGGGACTAGAAAGTTTCTCCGTTGCTAGGTCGTTACTAAGGCTCGGGCTACTTGCTGGAGTAGTAAACTGGGTTCCATTACATACAGGAGTCTACTGCTGTGACCAGGTATTAGTCAGACCCTGTGTATATCCATAGAAACAGAGATCAGAACAGAAAGAGCGAGCAAAGAAATGTTTATTTGGAGAGCAAATTGCAAAGCAACTTCTTTCCAACACATGCACACATCGATGTGTTACTGGAGTGTTTTGTGTTGAAATTACCTCCAACAGACTGAAGAACCATGAAAATGAAAACACTGCAGGTCCTGAAGGACAGTCCATCACTGGGCTGGATCTTTGGCTGCAGCATGCTGGACTCCTGAAAAGTTCACTTTGTAGTTACTTTGTGCTTCATGAGACTTCAAAACACTTCATCTATACAGACTAGTGTAAGTAGTATAGTATTGTAGTAGTATAAGTGTAAGTGATGATATTTACATAAATCATTTATAATATTACAGATCTTGTACAGATTACGTTACTTAACACCTGCTAAAAAAAGTTTAAATATTTGACCAGCAGTGTTTTACAGGAGGAAGATCTGAACAGCTGTTCTTCAAGTTTTACTCTTTCAAATAATCAACCATCTACAGAACTTTTCACTGTGTTCTTCTTCTTCTCATCATCAATTATTATTATTATTATTATTATTATTATTATTATTATTATTAATATTGTTTCCAGTGAGCCTCTTATCATTTAATACTTCATACAAACAGCACCAGGACTAAATAACAATCAGAGTTTCAGTGTGATGGTGAGCTCTCACCTTTCTGACTGTTAATAATCAAAGAAGCTCTGAGGCTTTACATCTGTTCTCTATGTTAGAATACAAGATTTCAGCATGGAGGTACAGTCAGACTAATTAAAAAAAACTTCGTATTAATTATCATTATACAGTTTCAGGGTGTTCCTGTAACCATGGTAACTCACGGTGCCAGACTGTAGTTGTTATTTCAAACATGAAGCATCAACAGGAGACTCTCTGTGTCAGACGAGTTCTCACGTGTTGACTAAACTTTACAAACAGCGTCTGAAAATGACGTCACGGCTTGTTGTTGTCAACAAATGGCGAAATACGTCATCGCCTAATTTGCATACTCGCATACCTTGTGGATGTATTTAGTAGAACTACAAATGAGCGGCAGCTTCGCGCATGCGCGATTCATTCACTGGGTGGTAACATGCTGCTGTGACTGCAGCTGGGAGGAGCTGCTGCGCGAGGACAGGCCCGGCCCACCTGTGAAAGTGAAAGAAGAGGAGCTCACGGTGACAGCAGAGACTCCAACAGTCTGCAGGAAGAGCAGAAGAAGTCTCTAAATGTGTCTCAGATCACCAGGGGTGGAAGTAGTTTTAAATTCTTGCCGGTACTATTACCAAAACCTTCATCTGTCTCTCACTTCATGCGTTTTAAAATAGCAAAGTCAAAACCCAAACAAACAAAAACATTTCAATATTTTACTGTAGGCCTATGGAGTAGGCAGGAATTAAAAACACTTGTGGAAAACGTCCCAGTGCATTAACTCAAACGCACCAATCCCCATAGCAACCGCTGTATTTCGGAAGTAGACGCGCATGCGCACTCACATACGGCTGAGTGAACTCTCCGGTCGTTAGCTCATAAGCAGTTTCTTTCCGAGCTGTTCTGTATCGTTAAAATTGAACAAAATAACACGAAACACAACTGCTTACTCTCCTACTGATTTTAACTGGGACATTTTGCAACGACCGTAAAGACATTAAACGTGTGGTACATGTTTGGAAGGCTGGGCGCAGAGGAGACCACCGGGCTCTGAATGAGGCTTTATATAGCAGGCAGCCGCTCTCCCATTTCCTTGTACTGCGTACCGCCCCTGACTCTTTGTACCGGCTTACTTTCACCTCTGCTGGTCACTTCAAAACAAAAAGTTGCAAAGTCACAAAGTTTGCAACAACATTAAGTTCATAACAGAACTCTGTGAACTCTGAATGAAAATAAAATCCGACGCAGAACTTTAATCATAATCCAACTTTCAGTTTATTTAAAGAAGTTTCTTATTCAAATGTTCAGTCATTCTAAAGAAGAAGTTATTTTAATAGGTAATACTAAGTTATTTTATTACATTGAACATTTTCATACCTGCAGACGGCTGGAAAGGTTCCATCAACACTCTGCTCGGTGCTCGTGCTGAACTCTTTGAACAGTGTGATGCAGAAAAAGTCACTTCCTGTATAAAGTGCTGTAAAGTGTCCAAACAGTCCGAGCTGTCTTCGGTCTTCAGTCTTTTTGTCGTCTTGACGTTCAGAATAATAAAAACAGGTTTAATATTACCGGACACTTACTATGAACAGACAGACTGACTGATGCAGATACAACGTGCTCTTTATATCACATCAAAACGCGGAAGGGGTGTCGATTGGCTTCTACCGCTCCCCGTCACCTGTTAGTCGAGCAAATCAATTCCGTGAGAGCCAATCAGATGTCTCTCTGCGCCTACCAGGCATGGCACAGGAACCCGCCCCCTCCAAAAGCCGACTGAGTGATCTAGTGCTACTTATGTGTAGGAGCAGCGAGCTAGCGCGCTAGCAGGGATAATGTGGATGTAATGTGTGCATGTGATCCAGTTTATCAGTCATTTTCATTTGATTAAAGTTAGGGACAATTCTCCATTTGAACCATCCAGCTGAAACATAACTACACTTTCTGTCAGGCTGCTGATAACTCAGAGATGTGTGCATATTTCTTTGCCTAGGAAATCACGTCAATAACGCATAATAACGATAATAATCATAATTCATAACGGGCTAGCTATGTGGTGGTAAAAGGAGGCAGCACCTCCTGGAGAGGAGAGCTTACAGGTATCAAATATTTATATAGCCAAAATAATGCTGTCATCGAGGACTACAAGATAAGAGGCCCCCACGACACTTGAGACGACGAGGACATGACCGTTTTACTGTGCCACTATGCAGAGTGGTACGTTTTTATTGAATTCTTAAAGGTGTCACTGATTGTGATTTATAATTACATATCACATGTTTATTACATGGGGCTGTCTCACTATAGAAGCAACAATTCATTTTCATTTGATGACAGTCTGTCTGTTTTGTGTTCTTTCCATAGCCGCTGTCACAGTTTCTAACCCCGCTCCTACAGCATCTGATCCAGCCTTGGTCCCCCGCTCCAACCTTCCACTTCCACAACTTCCAGGGACGGGGCACTGCTCTGCACTCATCAAGGTCAGAGGTCAGAACATATCCTAATCAGGCTGTAAGGATAGATACTACATGATGAATGCACACAGCAACACAAAACACAGTTATGTAAGGGAAGTTCCTCAAAAGTCCTGCACAGCAAGTTAGTGTTCAACAAGTGAAGAATGAATTAGTATCTGTGCTATTTTCTGTGTAGATATATTGTACTAAATTAATACTTATATATTAATATTTTTTGGCACTGCAAACGTGAATGAAGGCAGGAGAAGGCTGTGCTGGAGCAAGGCATCTCAGCTCCAATGACCATCTTCATGAGCCCAGAAACCCTGCCTCCTGCAGCTGAGAGGAAAGGCAAACCCTGCATGCCCAGCAGCTTGACAAGCCCCCATACGTCTGTTCTACCCCCTAATACTGCAGGAATGGCCCAACTAAAGGGAACATGCCAGTAGCTCCACCTGTTGGTGTGGACGTGCTCTTTCTTCACTTGAGTCACATATCGAACAACCTCTCCTGTCTGCGCCCTGACCTCTGTCTGCGACCCGACCTCTCCTGCTTGCCTCCCAGTCTCAGGTTCTTCAGGTTGTTCCCAGACCTGCTGGAGCTTCTGATGTGCCGTATACCACGCAGCACTACCACAAAAGGAAAAGGCAGGAAGAAGAACAGAGTGGCAAAAAGAAGACGAGCTACAGAAGACACCATCACATGCAAGCAGTGTCAGAGGGAGCGGGACCTGCCACCCACCACCAGTACTTTGTCAGCTGGTACTGCCAAGCCACAGCAACTGTGACTCTGGCTGAGTGGAGGGCAGCATGTAACAGTCACAAATATAACACTGACTCTTAAAGTGTTGAAGGAGAAACTTTGACTCTCTCTGTGTAATTTAAGAAGTCAGGACTCTTCAGTCACAGCTCAAAGACTGCAGACCAACTTCACTAAAGTTTCCTTCTTCAGTACTTGTCTGCAGTCTTTACAAAGATGACACCTGCTCACATGGACTGAGAACACAGTGACAATGGACAGATTGTAATTTAACATTCAACGCAAACAACATAATCATCCTGTCAGAGTGAACTGATGACATGAACGCATCGATTTCATCTGGTTTCTCCAGGACGGATTCACTAACATCTGTTAGTTTGAACTGTTTCCTCTACAGTTCCTTCATCTCTTCTATTTTCACTCTGACTCCTGACTTTTGGCTCTTCTTGACTTTTCTGTAAGGTAGTACCTGGTTTTAGGTTTTTCTGATCGTTCAAAGTTTGTTCAGTCGTCATTTCATCCTCAGTTGCTTCCTGGTTGTCCAGTTGCTTATCTTGTTTGGGCAACATGGTAAAGTCTGAGCCGTTCACTATGATGGTGAACATATTAAAATCTACTACAAATCATAGTTAGCATGTTAGCATAGTGTCATTAGCATTAATCACAAACCACGACTAGTGTAGCCTCACAGAGCCTCACTGTGGCTGTACATTTATGTTAACGTCTACTTCTTTCCAACACATGCACACATCGATGTGTTACTGGAGTGTTTTGTGTTGAAATTACCTCCAACAGACTGAAGAACCATGAGAATGAAAACACTGCAGGTCCTGAAGGACAGTCCATCACTGGGCTGGATCTTTGGCTGCAGCATGCTGGACTCCTGAAAAGTTCACTTTGTAGTTACTTTGTGCTTCATGAGACTTCAAAACACTTCATCTACACACAAGGATGAACTTTTGATTTCAGAGGTGGGGGCTCAAGTATTTTTAATAAAATATGTTGTCCACTTCCTGCCCCCCCACCCCCCCCGCCCTCTCAACCTTTTTCAAACATTGAAAAACATGCCTCACAAAAAAAAAAAAACATGTCCTTATATGGCATGACATCACCCCCACAATCCTCCTCCAACAAGTTGGGAGGTACTTTCCTGAGGGAAGCTCCAATCCCTTCAGTCAGGAAAGTACCTTCCAAGTTGGGAGGTGGCCAACAAGTTGGGACAACTTGGAAAGTCTCCAACTTGGTGCAAACCCGTGCCTCATGCCTCACCGCGTCAAACCCTTTATCAGAGTATGAAATGTCTTTATTCTGAGCTGTGAAAATAACTATATAATTTAAACTACTTTTGGAGAATGAAAGTGTGGACACTTTAAGGACATTTTAAGCTGAACAGAATCAGAATCAGAGGGACTGTGTGGACACTTTAAGCTGAACAGAGCAGTACGAATTTCAGGTATGAAATGTTCAAATGTCTTTATTCTGAGCTGTGAAAATAACTGTGGAGCAGGACGTGATGATGAACTCATTTAAACTACTACAAAATACGTCATAAATACTATCATTATTATATAGTTATAGTTATAATAGGTTGACGACCTGAACATGGACCTGAAACATGGATTATGACTTTATGACTAAAGTTTAGCGTCGCTACGCCGGTTGGTGAGTTCACAGAGTTCTGTCATGAACTCGGTGTGGACAGTGTTGTTGCAAACTTTGTGACTTTGTCTCAGTTCAGAGACACATTCAGAGACTTCTTCTGCTCTTTCTGCAGACTCTGACATGAGAGCATGTGTTATTTTCCTCTCCGGGTGTTGCCGCCGGCTCCTCTCCAGAACTCTCATGTGGCCCTGCCCTCGCGCAGCACTTCCTCCCAGCTGCAGTCAGAGCAGACTGCCAATGAATCGCGCATGCGCGAAGTTACCGCTGATCCCAGGGTGTTTTTATTAGTGTTGGGAAGTTCGAGTCTTTTTACTGATTCTGATCACTTACTCTCAGACGAATCTGTGTATGTGCTCTCTTTCTGGTCTTCATCAACAGACGAGCAGCTGAATTTTGTAATAACTCTAGCAAGATTCTCGTTAGATCAGAAAGTCGAGCATCACAACAGTCGATTCTGTAAGTGATAAAAGCATTAATGTCTCTGTGTTGGCTGGAGAGAGAAACGGTCGTACTTTACTTAAGATGATAAAAAACTCTTTTAGTTACGTTTGTAATATGGAGCTCGAAGCTGAGATCAAAGTCAATGATGACTGCCAGGTTTTTAACGTGGTTCAGTACCAATAATTAAAACTTCGGTTTTGTCCTGTTCTCAGCCATCCATAACTTTATGTCTAAAAGTTAAAAAGGGCATCTATTGGCCCAGAGTCATCAGGAGGCGAGGCAATGTACAGCTGTGTGTCATCAGCGTAGCTATGGAAATGAATGCTGTGTCTCCTGATGACGTCTGCAAGCGGCAGCATGTAGAGGTTAAAAATAATGTAGAGGTCCTAAAAGAATAAATCATCTATAATTTACAGGTAATGTTCCTGACCCTGTCTGATTTGTAGTTACCTGTCCCGGAAAAACAGCCTCTGCCTCCGGCAGTGAGAGCCGTGTAGGGTCGGTAACTTTTAAAATGAGTTTGTCACTTCCCATGATGCACTGTGTGTCAGGATCTCTAAACTGTCTTCATCTTTCAAATCATCTCCAGTGTTTCTTCATGTTTCTGCTCATGGATCTTTTCAGGTCGGGCAGAATCAGATGTTAACTGTTGATCTACTCTGAACTTTTCAGGAGTCCAGCATGCTGCAGCCAAAGATCCAGCCCAGTGATGGACTGTCCTTCAGGACCTGCAGTGTTTTCATTCTCATGGTTCTTCAGTCTGTTGGAGGTAATTTCAACACAAAACACTCCAGTAACACATCGATGTGCAAACTCACCAACAGTTGTTGAGACATTTCACTCAAAACTCATCGACTGAAACTTCACAGGAGACAAAAGACTTGATAAATAAATAAATGATGTCGTTATCTCGAGAAAGCACGGCCGTTCTCACCTTCTCTACTTTTCACTGTTGTTCATGTTTGTTTCTGTTTCAGGTTTCCTTGCAGAGCAGTCACAGTTAATTTGTTCACATCAACCAATCGTGGCCCTGGCTGGTGATGATGTCATTCTACCATGTTACCTTGAACCTCCCATCGATGCAGATTCAGAGACCGTGGTGTGGACCAGAACTGATTTAGACCCAAAGTACATCTATTATCACCAAGATGGAGGACTCATTTCAGAGGCTCAACATCCATCTTATCATTAACGCACCAGACTGTTTGTGGATGAACTGAAGAACGGAAACGTCTCCATGAAAATCTTCAAAGTGAAACTTTCTGATGCAGGAAAATATTTTTGTATCTTGGATTCAATGATGAAGGAAGCGTCCATCCAACTCACTGTTGGTAAGTCAGACTTGCTGCCACGAGCAGTTTGATACAAATCAGTGACGTATGTTATAATTCCTCCTCTCTGATCATCAGGTGTCGTCTCCACGCCCGTCATAGAGTTTGTCTCCAATAAGAGCAGAGAGGTGGTTTTACAGTGTGAGGCTAAAGGCTGGTATCCAGAGCCTGAGGTGTTCTGGCTGGACGGTGAGGGAAACCTCCTCTCTGCTGGACCTACAGAGACAGTCAGAGGTCCTGATGACCTCTATACTGTCAGCAGAAGATTGACTGTGGAGAAGAGCGACAACTTCACCTGTAGAGTCCAACAGAAGAACATCACCCAGACCAGAGAGACACACTTCTATGTTCCAGGTTATAAAGAGTTCAAAATAAATTCAACATATTGTTTCTGTTTTTTAACAGTTGAGGTCGAGTTTGATTAAAAAATGTCGTTCTGTTCTGTGTTGTTTCATTTCAGATCATTTCTTCCCAGGTCGGTCCCATTTGAATGGTTGGATCATCATGGATCATCATCATCATCATGGTCCATTCTTGGTTTTTTGCTGGTCATTTTTATTAAATGGGGAAAAAAAAAACAGTATGTCTCGTCTTCATTTTCCTTTTTCATGTGGAGTTACTGTCAGAGCTCTTCATTGGCTGTTGTGATATGTTGCAGCTAATTCCAAAGCATCAACAGATTATATAGAACAATGTTCATGATGTTCATGATTGTTCAAACATGTTCATGATTTAATGTGAAAATATTCTTGTAAACTCTGAAACAGAATGTGAAATGTAAAATGTGGTGCAGAGGTTTAAACACTCGAGTGTTGGATATTTAGTAAAACGACATGAACACAGTGAATTTAAACAGATTTCTTCTTCTGTTGACACACAGGGATCAAGAGGAGACTGAGAACTGTAAGGAAGTTAATTACCAACGGCTCAGACTTTCCCATGTTGCCCAAAGAAGATGAGCAACTGGACATGAAGTATGAAGTTGTACATATTGATCATCAATCATCCGAATCAGAGAAAATGCGTGTAGAGGTTACAGTTGATACACCATGATGGTGTCAAAGTATTCTGTGGTTCTCTGTATGCTTGTTATTATTCTTGTTTGCACTCAGTTGTTAGCTCTGCCATCAAAGTACTGCAAATGTATTTTTCCTGGATGAATAACGTTACTTTAATAGAGCCTCCAGAGGACATATATATATGTATATGCTTATTTGTATATTTTTTAAGTTTTTTAAAAGAGTGTAAAAACTGGACTTGGTTTTTGCCTGGACTCTCAACTCTGGACTTTAATAGTTTAAATGTCACAGGTCACTTCCTGTTACTGTAACCTGACACCCTGACCTGGTCAACAAAACTCCAGGTCGCTCTTTGTTCAATCCCTTCTCCTCAGGTAAAGTTTCCCTGAACCAGTGAAGGAAAGCCAAGAATCATGTCAGAACCATGAGAGCACTAAGACTTCTCTGGTTAGCACACCGCTAACTGAGTGTAAATAAGATGTTTTTATGTTTATATGTACAGTATATGTTTGATAATGTGTATATATGCTTTTATTGTCTTAAACAGTGTTGTTCATGTGACTGTAAAGATAGGTCACCTTGAACTGGATGCAAGTTTACACTTTATTTAAAAAAAAGACTTGTTGATGTATTGTTTTGTTATGTATTTATTTTTGTAGAGCGGTAGGATGATAAACTTTTATATTTTCTGTAGAGAAATGAATCAAGCTGGAATAATACTTCAACAATGGACTTTTCGAACTCACCTGAAATGATGGATCAGTTTCTGTTTTGTAAATTTGATCCATTTTTCTCACTGTAAAATCTGTACAGAGTTAGATCTGCACAGATTTTAATGCTGACCTTCCGGTTTTCTTGTTTGTTTTGTTTTTTTACCAATGGCTGCTGATTCTTCATGTTATTTAAGTGTTGCTCAGAGGTTCTTTGTCAGTCTGGTTGGAACATTGTTCAGCTTTTTGTTCAGACTGCACTGAATCAAACTCTAAAATAAACTGGAGACATGACATGACTGTGTCAGTTTACTTCATTTGTTTTTGATCCAAGTCTTCATCCTCCTCTTCCTCTGCAGGCCTCCTGATGAACAGCTGCTCAACCACAAGAGGGCGCAACAGTTTTAATGACAGTCATACAACAAAATACTTCCAATAGTTTCTTTATACAACAAAATACTCCAAATAGTTTATAGTAGTTAAATATTGGACATACACACAGCATTGAGGAGCATATTTACAGCACATATGGATATATACAACATGACTACAGTGTGTATAGTGTGTGTGGAGAGGTAGATATGGAATAAAACAGAGTAGCAGCAGAGGTGAGAGGTGCAGAGTGTCTGTGGGAAGAAACTCTGTCCCATCCTGCGTGCTGCCCTTTAAACTGGGGAATGCAGGAAGAGTGCATGATGAGAGTCCACACCTCCCATCATGCACTCTTTTCCATGGTGGTGCTCTGTCTGCAGAAAGTGAATCAGGAGTGGCAGGTTGAGCTCTCCACATCACCGGCGCGGGTTAAAAACTGCTGCATCACGTTCTTGGCACGTCAAACAACAACCGAGTTCACGTTTCCTCTCATCTCCACAAAGAACGAGTGAAAGAGACAGAAGAGAACATATGTGGCAAACACTCCATCACAGGTGAGTTAAAGGTGTTATTGTGTGAACATCACGTGTGCCGATTGTGTCTGTAGGTAGAGGTGAATCATGAAGCAGTGTCAGTGATGGTGTGGCTGCAGATTTCACTGTGAGTAAACATGCTTCAACCTTAAAACACAGTTTTTAGAATGGAGTCTGGTCGAGCATGTCGAGTATTTAAACTTTAATGATTCATGTAAATGGAGCTGGACAACCTCCTAATAATGAACCTTGTAAACAGTACAAGGTAACGAAGGACGTGGAGCCTGGTTGTTTAATTATCACAAACAAAATGTGCCAGCTAATATTACTGACTAGTCCAACAGCAGTCAGCCCAGCTCGGCGTCTGTCTTTCAGCCTTTTATTTCACCAAGCTCTCACCAACCACTAAAAGTCAGTCCCAGATTTACTCTTGTCCGGCGGCTTCTTGCTCGCTCACTCTCTCCTTTTCTCTTCTTAGCTTCCTCCGTCATCGTCCTCTTCGCTCTCTTCTCCTCTGCCATTATGTCCATAGAGGCTGTCCAGCTCCTGTTCTGGCACGACACCAGCTCTGCTCCTTGTGTCCCGGGCCTGTAAACCTCACAAGACTTTACAGACAGAGTTTCTGTTCAAGCTTTTTTATGGGCATTATTAATAACTATATCATGACATCAAATTAATATTAACTTAATGATAGATAATAACATTTATTAACAGACTGTTGCATCACCACAGATCATCTGAGAAGGTGAAGAAGCTCTCCTTCACAGTCTGACTGTTTCACGTGTCTAACTCTGCTGCTGTAGTTCTCCTTTTTGTCCAGTAGGTGTCATGTGGAGGATGGAGGAAGAACAAATGGGTGAAGCAGTGATCGCAGAGCAACGAGCAATGTTTGTTTGGAGGCAACATATGAACTTATTAAAAGCAGAAGATGTTCACTGCTCAGAAGGCGACATCTAAAAAGATCAGAAAACTGAGCACTCAGGATCTGTGCAGAGGATGTTTGTCAGTGAGGTCTGCAGAGAAAATGATCGGCGTCAGCCTGCCCTCTGCCCTGTGTCTATACATGTTTGATGTTTGTACTAAGAGAGCAAAGTGTAACCGGAGTCAGATTCCTCGTGTGTGTTCACATACCTGGAGAATGAAAGTGATTCTGGTTCTGATTCTGGTTCTGATCACCCACGGGATCATCCGCCTCATCGCGGCCGTCAGGAGGTGGGGCCGCAGATGAACATTGATGAACTTTCAATGTCTCAGTTGCTCTCCCTGACTCAGGTCTGACTCAGACTCTCTGCCTCTCTCGATATGATACGACCTCCACAAAAGCCATGCCATGCTGCAGCCAACCTTACCTGGTATGGTTGTATGGGTTGTAAAACCCATACAACCATACCCATGCAACACACTCACTGACGCTGTGACAAAGCCACGCTCTGGAACCTGGAGCTGAACACACTCAAAACTGTGGAACTGAAGTGGGAGTCCAACACAGTCACCATCATCAAAAAGGCCCAGCAGAGGTTGTACTTCCTGCGCCAGCTCAGGAAGCTCAACCTGCCAAAGGAACTGCTGATCCAGTTTTACACCGCCATTGTTCAGTCAGTTCTCTGTTCATCCATCACTGTTTGGTTTTGATCGGTCATCAAACAGGACAGAAACAGACTCCAACGGACAGTCAGGACTGCAGAGAAAATGATCAGTGTCAGCCTGCTCTCCATCCATGACTTATATGTGTCCAGAGTCAGGAAAAGGGCAGGAAACATCTCTGCAGACCCTTCTCACCCCGGACACAACCTGTTTGAACTTCTCCCCTCTGGCCGGAGCTCCAAGGTTAACAGTAAGTAATCATAATTTGTTTATTTAATGTTTTTATTTTAGTTCTGCAACTGGACTGCACTGTTTGCCAAGCAACACATAAATATTTCCTAAACACTAGCTTGTAAACTAGTTTGTGTAGGTCTACAGGTAAACACAGGCTAGCTGCTTTGTATCATGAATGTAACCAGTGAAATAAGAGTCTGTGGATCAGACTTTGGTGCAAATATCTTGTAAATAAGAAATAATAATAAACGCCTTTTTCTCATCTTGACATTCTGTTAAAATGTTTATTATTATGACAAGGTAACTGTGCTCTCTTGAGCACCTAACAGGAAGCAGAAACCAGTTATACAGTTTATTTCTATATTTCTTATATTGATGTTGAATTGACAGTCGACATATGACGTCCTTCATCTTGTGTTTCTAACATGATGTGTCTTTACGGACATTAATGAATTGTTCAAATGTCATATTTCTTAACCCTTACAAACTGTTCATATTCAATGCCTTCACAGTATGGTCCACAAGAAAATCTTCATAAAAAGTGCCAAAATTTGAATTCCAGATCTATTTAGATAAATAGCCCATCTGACATTATTAACCCTTTAACGCCTGAATTTATATAGCTGTATATAAAAAAAATGTTTTATGTGTGTTTTTGCCTTTAAGTAGATGGTAAATTATGTTGAGATTGTTAATTTGATAGAAATTTCGGTATGCTGCAAATTTGCAACAACAGGCACAATGATAAATGAAAAGTGCTTGCCGAAGGTTCCTAGGTCCGTATCGAATATGTGCTAACCGGCATTGGGGGAATGCAGGCGCTATCTCGGCCGCTATAACGGTTTGTCGCTCGGCATTAAAGGGTTAAATTCATTATTATTCCTTTATTTATGATTTAGATAGCATGAGAGTGTATTTTTTAGGTTAAGCTCGTTCCTATATCACGTCCTGTTTTACCTAAGACATGACACTGAAATAGATTGCATGTTCAGGTATTAAAGATAAGAGTGTATTTTTGTGACAATAAACAAACTATTCTGAAAGTGAGCTGTACATAAAAAGAAAACACATCATACCCATTTGTATTGATGACTAATTTGCCCAAATGTGTGGTCCTGTGTGAATGCACATGAAGGTTTCTCCCTCACTATCACAAATGTGATGGGATCTGTCAGAGGATTCAACATTCAAGATTAAATATTCAGGATTTGCAATCCAAAAATTAAGAGTACGTAAATGTATAGTGTGCAGCAGCTGTGGTCTGAAGAGATGAACTAAAGTCTGTGAAAGAGTTCAAAAGTTTTCCTCCCCGAGCTCAGCTCAGTGCCGCCATGTTTCCCACAGCTGTAGTCTGTCTGGCTGGCTCATGATTACTCGCTGCTTGACTGGGCACGTTCCACAGGTGTTTAAAGGAGTTTAGCGCGTGAGTGTGACGGTTCACTGGAGGCGGGACGCACGCACAGGTCTGAGGTGGGCAAAACCAAATCTCACAGCGGGAGGGGGCGCAGACAAACTATTTTTTACTGCTGAATTGAAAAAATCTACCACATTGTCGTGTTTATAATACTTAACATTCTTTATCAATAATTATGATATCATATTGGGTGGGTTGTGGTGGCTGGTTTGGATTATTCCCCCCATCCCCCCCATAAATTACGGCTATGCATTCTACCATGTCACCTTGAACCTCCCATCGATGCAGATTCAGAGACCGTGATATGGATCAAACCTGGTTTAGACCCAAAGTACATCCATTATTACCACAATGGACGACTGATGTACCGGAGTCAAAATACATTTTATAAGAATCGCACCGCTCTGTTTGTGGATGAACTGAAGAACGGAAACGTCTCCATGAAAATCTTCAAAGTGAAACTTTCTGATGCAGGAAAATATTTTTGTAACTTGGATTCAATGATGAAGTGACACATCCATCCAACTCACTGTTGGTAAGTCATACTTGCTGCCACGAGCAGTTTGATACAAATCAGTGACGTATGTTATAATTCCTCCTCTCTGATCATCAGGTGTCGTCTCCACGCCCGTCATAGAGTTTGTCTCCAATAAGAGCAGAGAGGTGGTTTTACAGTGTGAGGCTAAAGGCTGGTATCCAGAGCCTGAGGTGTTCTGGCTGGACGGTGAGGGAAACCTCCTCTCTGCTGGACCTACAGAGACAGTCAGAGGTCCTGATGACCTCTATACTGTCAGCAGAAGATTGACTGTGGAGAAGAGCGACAACTTCACCTGTAGAGTCCAACAGAAGAACATCAAGCAGACCAGAGAGACACACTTCTATGTTCCAGGTTATAAAGAGTTCAAAATAAATTCAACATATTGTTTCTGTTTTTTAACAGTTGAGGTCGAGTTTGATTAAAAAATGTCGTTCTGTTCTGTGTTGTTTCATTTCAGGTCATTTCTTCCCCAGTTGGTTCTCTTTGAGTCAGACTCAGATCATCATCATCATCATCTCCATCCTTATTGGTTGTCTGGTGGTCATTATTCTCACATTGATATGTTTCAGTAAGTCTCGTCTTCATTTTCCTTTTTCATGTGGAGTTACTGTCAGAGCTCTTCATTGGCTGTTGTGATATGTTGCAGCTAATTCCAAAGCATCAACAGATTATTATTTATAATGAACTCTTTTCTGAGGTGTGGTTAAGTTAGTTTGTTTTAAAATAATGTATGAGAAACACTTCGACACTGTTGTGGTGTGTGAACTCTAAGTTAAGTTCATTAGTTCATTTATATTAAACCTATGGAAGTCAAATGGATGGAAATTTTCTACGTAATCAAAATACATAAGTCCTGCATTTTGGTGTGTGGGATGAAGCCCGGCTACTCAAACAAGACACCTGTGAAAACACGGCCACGTCTGACTGCAGACTTTAATGGATGTGGATAAGAAAAGTACTTATATATACAGTATTTACATCAGTGTGAGCCTCACTAATAATATTTTAGCATAAAGAAAATAAAGACAGTGGAACCATCAGGAGCTAACATGAATATCAAGCCGGTATTTTGGTAAAGGAGCTCATCATCTGCAAAAATGCTCATGTCAGTAAGTTTACTCAAAGAGTTACATTTGGAATAACAAAGACACTAGCTGTTAGACTCCATGGAAATAATGTTAACACCATGTTACATCATAAATTGTGACAGTTCATGTTCATCAAAACAACTCAATTTTTAAATATCAGCTTTTCTTCCACGATGTAAAGGTCGTCCTCGGTGTCCTAAATAACTGATCACTTGAATTATAGAGTGTTACTCATCACAACAAACAGTCAGGATAGAACTGACTTCCTCTGCTGTTTTTTTCTGACACCTCCTGATTGTTTTTGTTCACTACAGGAAGTTTCAGTCTGCGTCATTCAAAGCTAATTCACTGGATGTTGAATTGTCTTTGGTCTCTTCTTCTGTGTTATCTCCTGCTGCTGATGCTTCTTCTGTCTGCAATCTCTCCGTCCTGTCCAGTTGCTCTCGCTCCTCCTGTTGCTTCTTTCCGTCCAACATGGGACGGAGTTCATGTGCACTCTCGTCTGCATCATTCTTCTTGACTCCTGGCTTTTCTTGCATCTTTGACATCGCCTGTTTTACATCATGTACTCCATTTTTGTCTGTGAGCCAACAGAAACAGAAAAGTGTTGAAGTGTTTGAATGAGAAAACTACAGAAGCAGAACAAAAATATGAAAACTGAACTGGAATATTTTCAGATTTCAAGATCACACCTGACACTAGCCACTGTTATGAGCTGTAGATAGCTCATGAACAAATAAATAAATCCAATGAACGCTCAATTGTGCTGAAGACTACTCGACTAAATTTGAAGTAGGCTCCCTAAGTGTTTTTTCTGTGACTGCTAGACGCCCCACAAGATTGTTTTAACTTAAATTATGAACATTGTTCTACATAATCTGTTGATCCAACGTATCACTACAGCCAATGAAGAGCTCTGACAGTAACTCCACATGAAAAAGGAAAATGAAGACGAGACTTACTGAAATATATCAATGTGAGAAAAATGACCAGCAGAAAAACAAGAATGATGATGATGATGATGATGATGATGATCTGAGTCTGATTCAAAGAGAACCAACTGGGGAAGAAATGACCTGAAATGAAACAACACAGAACAGAATGACATTTTTTAATCAAACTCGACCTCAACTGTTAAAAAACAGAAACAATATGTTGAATTTATTTTGAACTCTTTATAACCTGGAACATAGAAGTGTGTCTCTCTGGTCTGGGTGATGTTCTTCTGTTGGACTCTACAGGTGAAGTTGTCGCTCTTCTCCACAGTCAATCTTCTGCTGACAGTATAGAGGTCATCAGGACCTCTGACTGTCTCTGTAGGTCCAGCAGAGAGGAGGTTTCCCTCACCGTCCAGCCAGAACACCTCAGGCTCTGGATACCAGCCTTTAGCCTCACACTGTAAAACCACCTCTCTGCTCTTATTGGAGACAAACTCTATGACGGGCGTGGAGACGACACCTGATGATCAGAGAGGAGGAATTATAACATACGTCACTGATTTGTATCAAACTGCTCGTGGCAGCAAGTCTGACTTACCAACAGTGAGTTGGATGGACGCTTCATTCATCATTGAATCCAAGATACAAAAATATTTTCCTGTATCAGAAAGTTTCACTTCGAAGATTTTCATGGAGACGTTTCCGTTCTTCAGTTCATCCACAAACAGTCTGGTGCGGTAATAATAAGATGGATTTTGATTCTCTGAAATAAGTCCTCCATTTTCGTGAAAATGGATGTACTTTGGGTCTAAATCAGTTCTGGTCCACACCACGGTCTCTGAATCTGCATCGATGGGAGGTTCAAGGTGACATGGTAGAATGACATCATCACCAGCCAGGGCCACGATTGGTTGATGTGAACAAATTAACTGTGACTGCTCTGCAAGGAAACAAGAAACAGAAACAAACATGAACAACAGTGAAAAGTAGAGAAGGTGAGAACGGCCGTGCTTTCTCGAGATAACGACATCATTTATTTATTTATCAAGTCTTTTGTCTCCTGTGAAGTTTCAGTCGATGAGTTTTGAGTGAAATGTCTCAACAACTGTTGGTGAGTTTGCACATCGATGTGTTACTGGAGTGTTTTGTGTTGAAATTACCTCCAACAGACTGAAGAACCATGAAAATGAAAACACTGCAGGTCCTGAAGGACAGTCCATCACTGGGCTGGATCTTTGGCTGCAGCATGCTGGACTCCTGAAAAGTTCAGAGTAGATCAACAGTTAACATCTGATTCTGCCCGACCTGAAAAGATCCATGAGCAGAAACGTGATAAAACATGAAGAAACATTGGAGATGATTTAGTTTAGAGATCCTGACACACAGTGCTCTCACTGCTGGACGCAGAGGCTGTTTTTCCGGGACAGGTAACTACAAATCAGACAGGGTCAGGAACATTACCTGTAAATTATGAATGATTTATTCTTTTAGGACCTCTACATTATTTTTAACCTCTACATGCTGCCGCTTGCAGACGTCATCAGGAGACACAGCATTCATTTCCATAGCTACGCTGATGACACACAGCTGTACATTGCCTCGTCTCCTGATGACTCGGGGCCAATAGATGCCCTTTTTAACTTTTAGACATAAAGTTATGGATGGCTGAGAACAGGACAAAACCGAAGTTTTAATTATTGGTACTGAACCACGTTAAAAACCTGGCAGTCATCATTGACTTTGATCTCAGCTTCGAGCTCCATATTACAAACGTAAAAAAGAGTTTTTTATCATCTTAAGTATAGTACGACTGTTTCTCTCTGAAGCCAACACAGAGACATTAATGCTTTTAACACTTACAGAATCGACTGTTGTGATGCTCGACTTTCTGATCTAACAAGAATCTTGCTCAACTACAGTTATTACAAAATTCAGCTGCTCGTCTGTTGATGAAGACCAGAAAGAGAGCACATACACAGATTCGTCTGAGAGTAAGTGATCCGAATCAGTAAAAAGACTCGAACTTCCCAACACTAATAAAAACACCCTGGGATCGTTCAGCGGTAACTTCGCGCATGCGCGATTCATTGGCAGTCTGCTCTGACTGCAGCTGGGAGGAGCTGCTGCGTGAGGACAGGGCCGCATGAGAGTTCTGGCAACAACAGAACAGGAAGACGATACATGCTCTCATGTCAGAGTCTGCAGTAAGAGCAGAAGAAGTCTCTAAATTTGAACTGAGACAAAGTCACAAAGTTTGCAACAACACTGTCCACACCGAGTTCATAACAGAACTCTGTGAACTCACCAACCGTCGTAGCGACGCCAAACTTTAGTCATAAAGTCATAATCCATGTTTCAGGTTGTCAACCTATTATAACTATAATATAATAAATATAATTACAGTATTTATGACGTATTTTGTAGTTCTTTAAATGAGTTCATCATCATTTTCAATTAGTATTTCAATTAGTATTAGTATTATTATATGTATGAATTGAATAGCTTAGCTTACTCTCGTACTCGTGAACTCTCTCTCCAACCTCTCTCTCCAACCAGCTCCAACCAAGTTCCGTCTCGTCCAAGTTGGAGTGAACTTGACTTGACTCAGTATGTAAATACAGTTCGTACTCGTGAACTGCAGTAATTTTGTGAATATGTAAATCGACCGTCGACCGTCAGTTCTCTCCAACCAACTCGACCCAGTTCTCAGACCGTCTCCAACCAGCTCCAACTCGTCCAACTCGAGTGACTCAGTATGTAAATATGTAACCGTACTGAACTGAGACTCGGATCAGATTGGTGCTCAGGAGACTAGGAGGAGATTCAAGACTGAGGTAGTGGGGGTGATGTTATCCCCTCTGACCTGTCGTCCTGGCTCCCCCTCGCCGTAGCGTTCGTTGTTGTCCTCATCACTCTCTAGTTGTGATAGCAGTTTCTGATTGTGTATGTTGAACCTTTGTCCGGCTTTGTGTTGTTCCAGTAGCTCATTTCTCATCAAGTACCGAGCCGGTATATTTGCAGTTTCACTGTGGTAGCTCTGGACCTTGCCTAAGGGTCCACACTGGATTGGATCAGAACCCCAGTCTCACTAACACTGAGCTATCCAGTAAGCTATATCAATATATATCAATATATATCAATATATATATGTATGCATGAGGCAAGAACGGGTTTGCTGATTTCTTATTTCTCCTTATGTAATTGAACTATATTGTGTACTGTAACTTTGGATCTGAAGTTTATATGTTGGTCTAATAGTCATTGATGAGTGAGTTTAATTGAATATGGCTGTTTGTTCATCTTTTCTGTCTGTTTCATTTAAGTTTGATGCTGGCGGTACTGTAGCTTTAAGAGGAGTGTACGGACCAAGCGGAAAACGGCCGCTCAAGCTGCAGCCTGTTTCTCTTAGTTTAGGCCCGCCCACAAGCTCCTGATTGGCTCTGCCGTTTCTTCTGTGATTGGCCGTCCCCGCTGTCACTCTTGCACACCGGTCTGCTTCGCACCTGCATGAAGCTGAACCGCCTGAACTGTGTGGCAGTTTGTCACACACACCAAGAAAGGGTTGATGCCTCGGACAGGAAGAAACTCTGCCAGGAATTTATCTCTGCCAATGATCCAAGACAACATGTGTGTGGAAGCTTTGGATGAGTTGATTATGTTGACCCTTCTGTGGTCTGTGGGTGTGTGTGACGTCACATACAACGTCACTGCAGCATGTAACAGTCACAAATATAACACTGACTCTTAAAGTGTTGAAGGAGAAACTTTGACTCTCTCTGTGTAATTTAAGAAGTCAGGACTCTTCAGTCACAGCTCAAAGACTGCAGACCAACTTCACTAAAGTTTCCTTCTTCAGTACGTGTCTGCAGTCTTTACAAAGATGACACCTGCTCACATGGACTGAGAACATAGTGACAATGGACAGATTGTAATTTAACATTCAACACAAACAACCAAGCCCGGATCATGAACCGGGCCGTCTGACCTCGGCCCGGGGGCCTCGAGCTCCCAGAGGCCTCCGTCACTTCTTTTTTTTACTTTGTGAGGAGAACTCAATGAGTGTGTGATGAGTTACAAAGTTATAGCCTATCCGATATATTTGCAAATAAAAATATGACTGATTGTTTTGCTGTCTGTGTCCGGGCGATGACGACGGGGACGTAGCTACACACGTATAGATAGATAGATGCCTCCACCTCGACGGCTCACCCACAGCGGGGTGCCTCGCCCTCGACTGAGACAGGGAAAGCCGCCTGTTCATCTGCGGCCCCACCCGCATCTTCGCCCAGCCTGGAGGCCCCGCCTGACGGCCGTGACGAGGCGAGTGATCCCGTGGGTGATCAGAACCAGAATCAGAACCAGAATCACTTTCATTCTCCAGGTATGTGAACACACACGAGGAATCTGACTCCGGTTACACTTTGCTCTCTCAGTACAAACATCAAACATGTATAGACACAGGTACAGGTAAAGAACAAGACAGAGGACTTGACAGGGAAATGTAGACAAGAACAAGAACAAGAACAAAAGTACATGTAAAAGGTATATATATATATACATATATTATATAATATCTGTGTGTATAGACAATGGTGCATAGTGGAGGATGAAATAATAAATATAGATATACAGTGTGCACAGTATGACAGTATGAGTGTAGTGATGATATTTACATACATCATTTTTAATTTACTGATATTTGAGTCAGGGTTTAGTGTTCATCACTGAGACAGTCTGAAGGAAGAAACTGTTCTGCCAGAGGGGAGAAGTTCAAACAGTTTGTGACCAGGGAGTGATGGTCTGCAGAGATGTTACCTGCCCGGTTCCAGACTCTGCACAGGTACAGGTCCTGGATGGAGGGCAAAGACCCTCTATCCAGGACCTGACGCAGATCATTTTCTCTGCAGACCTTACTGACAAACATCCTCTGCACAGATCCTGAGTGCTCAGTTTTCTAATCTTCTGAGCAGTGAACATCTGCTGCTTTTAATAAGTTCACATGTTGCCTCCAAACAAACATTACTCGTTGCTCTGTGATCACTGCTTCACCCGTTTGTTCTTCCTCCATCCTCCACATGACACCTACTGGACAAAAAGGAGAACTACAGCAGCAGAGTTAGAGACGTGAAACAGTCAGACTGTGAAGGAGAGCTTCTTCACCTTCTCAGATGATCTGTGGTGATGCAACAGTCTGTTAATAAATGTTAGAAATAAACCAGGTGACTTAAAAACTCTGCCCATCAATCAAAACAGTAACAAATAAATAAGTTAATTTACATAAATAAATGATTAATTAATGTTCAAACAATAAAAACAAAGTAGTGACAATAATCCTGAAGTTTCAGAAACATTTCCATGGAACACTGTGACCTCTGATTGTGTCTGATGTTTGAGGACACTGCACAAAGTTATTATCTATTATTAAGTTAATATTATTTTGACGTCATGATATAGTTATTAATAATGCCCATAAAAAAGCTTATATGTTTTTTTAAACATGTCTGTCTGTGTCGTCATTTTGAAACTCTGTCTGTAAAGTCTTGTGAGGTCTACAGGCCCGGGACACAAGGAGCAGAGCTGGTGTCGT